>NIPQ01119790.1:0-13165 GCA_002806875.1 Lepidotrigona ventralis hoosana
CTATTATCCAATAAACATAATGATTTTTTTCATCAATAGTTTTTCTTTACCGATTAGACTGTTTTCTACCAAAAATCAAACGAGAATTGTTCACTACTTAATAGTTGTATCTTTGTCTTTATCAATGACCTCTTTGTTCGATGAAATTCTCAGTCTATAATATACATTTTCAAAAAATAAACGTGTCAATACTTTTCCTTAACGACTGGATTATTTTCTTTTGAAAGTCAAACAAGAATTGTTTGATTCTATTCAATATTTCTATATCTATTTTTCATTCTTCTACATATTTTTATCACTTTCAAGCTAGTATTCCTACGTTCTAATGTCCTCTTTGATTTTCACAAATAAATTCAACAAAATTGAAATTAAAGTATCTTTCAATTTAATCATTTCCTATGTGACGCGACTGTCACATAGGAAATATGAATTATAATACACAAGAAATCATCATGATAAAAGTAAATCCCAGTTGGAAAATCTGAAAGTTCCACTTTCACGCCAGATTAATTGCAAGATAACTTTTTCCAACGAAACAAAAGTTTGCTTCGTTCGTTTTGAATTCAAAAACAGTGACCATTCCCGCCATTTTCTATTTTTAGTATTTCTGTAACGAGACTCTGACCAACTTCCGGGTCTGCGTTCTAGAAAAGAGCATTCGACGGAAAAAAAGGGGGAAAAAACGAAAGAAAAAGAAAAAAAAGGAAAAAAAAAAAGTAAAAGAGAGGCTGTCATTGCGTGCGTGGACTTATCGGTTCACCGAGCGCGTTGCGTAAGTCAGTTGGGGACAAGCAAAGTTATTCCGTTGAATGATCAATTTGTCGAGCACCCTGTGCACGGCTACGCCTCTATTTGGAACGAATCTCGAAAAGGGTCGCGATAACAACCAGCGATTTTCCAGCGATTTTAATCGCTCAATCGCCTTTGCGATCGATGCCGGTCGTCGAGCTCGATCGAACCAAATTGTCCAACCGATCGATCTTGATCGATCCTTTCCTCTGTTTTATCGTTGCTACGTCCGATTTAGAAACTTCACGACCTTTCTTTCCGTTAGGTGTGTTGTTAGAATTATTTTCAAATGCATCGTTTCAGAGTTTCTTCAATTTTAGTTAACAAGTTCACCATTTTTCATGGAGTGCGAGTGGAATTGAGGGCCGATGACGGTGTCCAATTAATCGCGGCAGTTGGGTTATAGTAAATGCAGGCAGTTGATAATGGTTAGAAGCGCAGCCTACAGTGAAATATCACTGCGTCGGATTGCATACAATCAATCAGTCGGCTGTAATCTTCCTGGAACATTAATTTCCATGCGAAAACGTGGAATTGAAGGGTGAACGAAGGTATGAAACCAATGATATTATGCTACAACAGCTATCAGCAAAATGTCTACAATGAAGTCGGCACATCGTACGTAATTTATTTGCAGGTATTTATACAGGTTATTAAAAGTACTCCGTTAATTTAACCTCGGCAATAAAATTCTGCGCGATGTCTAATTAATTTGCTAATCCACCTTGTTCCTTGTTAATTTCACGCTCTGTAACGATACAATGGAACCATAATAATTTATCTCGCAGGAATTCCCTTCTGAAATTCCTCAGTTCCAAATATTCCAGATCTCAAACTTTTTTCCCTTTTTTCTTTTCTAATTTCCAAAGTTTCGAAACGTCGTAGTTGAAAAATTCCAAAGTACCGAGATAACTGAAGATCTTCGATTTGGATCGTTGATTGACACACGTATGAAAAGGCTGAGAACCTCTGGCTCGTCGCGATTACAACCTAAACGTGAACAATCCACGCATCTTACGCGTGATTACACGCTCTTGAAGCTCCGCTTCAAGTTCAATTGCATTTACAAACAATGCAATCATCGAGAGATCGGAATCGAAGCGAGCGTTACGATTTGCCCCTTGCTCGTGGCGAGTCGATAAGAAGAACCTCGAAAGGTAGGTAAGGTCGAGGATATCTCGATAAAATTTCAAGATCAAATGACTCGCGGTGGCCGTGGCAAGCATTCTCATTAATTCGCGAGTAATCTAAGCAAGCTTGCCGAGGGAAGTAATTACTCGGTTAACACAAGACACAGGATCCTTTTGTACGTCCTTTTTTTTTTTCACGCACGAGCAGCATAATTGGCGAGTCACGTTTCTTCAGATGGTAGAAAATTAAAAGGGAAATCAGAGAAAGAGAAAAAAATGTATAATTAACTCGCAAACGGTTGATCGCGAAGATGATAAAATTATAAATTAGAATCTGTGAACTACGTCAATCTCTAGGCCTTGAGAAAGTCTGATGAAAGTCTCTATATGCTCTCATTAAACTGTTGGATCGAATCCATTTGTAAACTTCTAAACTTCTGTCGCGTGAGCAAAAAGTCCTCGACCAACGCAAGATGCTTTTTTAGACATCTCTTTACGCGGAGGAGGAACTCGATTAGTCGTGTCTAAACGAGTTACATTTCTTTCTTCTTTGTCTTTTTTTTCTTCTTCTTCTTTTTAATCATTGTGACCGCTTGTTTCATAGCTGGTAGCGTCCAGTCTCGGTTTGTCCTATTGTTCATACTTTTGCCCAACAGACCTTTGAATCTGTCCAGCGTGGCGAGGCAAAAGGAAAAAGAAGAGAAACTACAAGCAGAGGGAAAGAGACGGAGAGTTGAAACCAGGCCTGCACCAATCCCAACAGATAATTCTCAAAGCATATTACACGAAATATCAAGGCCTTGCCTTTCTATGGGACGCGTACAGTGTGTGTACGCGTTTGAGTGTGCGCGCCACTGCACGTGACGCGCCTGCGCACTCGTTTTCACGCCCACAGGCGAATCCGCCGCGAATTTTTCAAGACTAATTTTCATTCCTCCAGACGTTTTTGCACGACGCGATCTGACACGAGAAATCTGGATGGACGAAGCTTCGAAATTCTAAAGCTCCAAGGTACTGAAGTTTAAAAGTTCTGAAAATTTCGGAGTTACAAACTGTTCTCCCTGAAGTTTCAAGATTCTCTCGAAATCTCGAAATTTCTCAAATTCAAAAATTTTGAAGCCTCGAAATTTTTTTCCAAACCTTTAAAAATCGTGGAGTTTAAAAGTTCCAAAATCTCGGAGTTTTGCAGCATTGTAGTTTAAAGATCTTCATATTGTGAAATCTCGAAATTTCTAAAATTCCAAAATTTCGTAGATTCGGAAATCCCTGAGGTCTGAAATCGTGAAGTTTGAAGGTTCCGAAATTTACAAGAGTTACAAAATTCTGTGATTGAATTACAATTCTCTCTGAAATTTGTGGAAATTTCCAAGTTATAAAATTTCGAAATTTTCAAAATTTTCAAAATTTTCCAAAATTTCGAAACTTCGGAAATCCCAAAGCTCCAAAGTCCAGAAGTTTGAAAGTTCTGAAATTTCGGAGTTACAAACTTTTGCAGCACTGTAGTTGGAAGAACTTCAAGTTACGAAATTTCGAAATTTCAAAAATTCCAAAATTTCGAAAATTCCAAAAATTCCAAAATTTCGAAATTTCGAAATCCCAAAGCTTTGGAATCCCGAAGTTTAAAAGATTTAAAAATTTCGGAGTTACAAACTCCTGTGACACTAGAGTTTGAAGATTTTCAAATTACAAAATTCCGAAATTTCGAAATTCCACAATTCCATACTCGGAAACGTTTTAAAGCTGTTGAAGTCGAATTTTCTGGAAAACTGGTGAAATCTTCAATAGCGCACACTGACGATTGTAGAAACGCACCAAGGATAGAAACGAGCAGTTGGAGATAAGTATGATTTCAAATTAAACATGCTACGCAGATAATGATCAATCACGGAGCGAATTAAAAATCGCACGTAATTATGATAAATACAGGCAGTACAAAAGACTTAATGCAAGAATGTGATTTCGTTACGACGAACATTGTACAAAAATAACGCGAGAAATGAATATCGAGCACGATAAACCGATGTTTGTTGAAACACTTTATCAAACTACACGACTCGACGACCGTTCTTAATTAAATCTCTCGTTTATCATCATCGACGAAGGAAAAACATAAATTAGACGTTTAGAGGAATCGGGCAGCCCGATGAATTTTAAAAAATGGACAGGCGGACAGCTTTTCAAATTATAATTTTCCTTGGTCTATTTGCGATTCGAAGTCATCGTCATTATCACTCGACTTGTTTTTTTTTATCAAACAATCAGCTCAGTCAGTTTTTCCACGAAACTATCTACAATTCAGAAATGAAGAGGAAACAATAGAATTAACAATTTGCGATTCGAAATTAATAATAGTTATCCCAACCTTTTCTACTTTTGTTATCTAAACCAGCGGTTCCCAACCTGTGGTGGACCACTTGAGAATAATAATGGCGGAAAACACCGACCAAAAAAAAAAAAAAAAAAGTTGAAATAAAGATAAACGCAAAAGCAAAGTTATAAAGTTTTGATTTGAAATGTCATTAGGTTAATCTGAGTCGTTTGATCATTTAGCTAACTTGGAAAAGTTAAAAAGAAAAGAACGAATTTCTTTGAGGTTAGGAACGAGAGTGGAGAGAGTACTTGTAAGTGAAAAGGCTAATCAAAGGCTACCGGAGAGAAGATTGGGAGAAGACAGTCTGCGCCAATGTTCTCAGAATATTATTGAAAATTAATTTAAACGAAATAGGAACGACTCTCAATATCGGTAACAACATATGTGTGGCAAAAACGGAGTGCGTAAATCGTGCAAGAGGAACAAAATCGCGAACGGAATGCTTTTCTATCTACGCGCGCGTAACAGCTCTGCCATTCTATCTGTATGGAAATGTCGCGAGGAACAAACGCACGATTGGTAAAACGTTTCACGCCCACGTGCGACCAGACATTTTGCCCGGCAGCAGAGTTTCTAAATTAATGCGTAAGCGACGATCACTGACAACGATTCTCCGTTTTCGAGTTTCGAAATTGCGCGACTCGCCGAGAACGAAGTTTCCCACTGCGTTCCGTTTCCGTTCCCCTGCCACTCGTGAAATTGAATTTGAATTCTTTTTTAATATTATATGCTACCTGCGGTCGTGCAAAGATTCGAGTGAAATTTAAAAGGGATAAAAAAAAGATTAAAAACTCGTTTCGTGTCTTTCTCCGCGTAATTTCGAATAAATTTTTCCACTTGCTGACCGAAAGGAATCGGTTCCTCAGAAAAATCCAATAAAATTTCTGATCAAAGTAGAGCATCCTGAAATTCCTTTCTTCCATTTGATTTTTACTTTCGGTTCGCGATTTTCTTAACCTCAATTGCGACATCGCATTTCTCTAAATTTGCCGAACGAATCTTGTATTAATGACTGTAAGAGAAGAAATATTGCTTTAAATCTAGAACAAGATTTCGAAGACCAATCAGTGCT
Source organism: Lepidotrigona ventralis hoosana (assembly GCA_002806875.1). Taxonomy (NCBI): domain Eukaryota; kingdom Metazoa; phylum Arthropoda; class Insecta; order Hymenoptera; family Apidae; genus Lepidotrigona; species Lepidotrigona ventralis. The sequence continues at coordinate 5,363 of NIPQ01119790.1, forward strand.
ATCAGTCACCGGATTGGAAGACGAAAACGTTTCTTTATTTTCCATTTCCGTTTGGAATGTTTCGCATTCGTTATTCTGATGTAGAATTTATTTCAAACAGTAGATTATTCTAGAACGATCAATTTAATAAATAATTATCAGACAATGGTAAAGTAGTGATAACGAATACGAGTTTGTTAGATATATCTATATCAACAACACAGATAAACTGGAAAATGTGTTTAGTTATTATTATTATTATTATTATTACAGCCACATGCACGTGTCTCATCGTACGTGAATTTTATCGAACTAGAGAGACAGAAATTAAATAGAAAGCTTTTTATCTACTATATTGTGAAGAATAATTTCTGTAAAATATTTTACTTATTTTATATATATATATATATTTTTTTTAGAATAATTTTCAGATAGTAGAATAAGCTTTTATCTGCTATATTGTATAAGAATGGTTTCTGTAGAATATTTTACTTGGATAATTTTTTTTTTTTTTTTTTTTNCTTCGCACTCCTTTGCAAATGTTCTATAAATTTCGCACAACTTTATACTTTTCAATTTTCTACAAATTCATCGATATCGACACCTCTGATCTCGTCGCCTCGATTATAAAATTCGTCGAATCGAAAATTACAACGTTCGAGAAATTTAATGCAAGTCGTTCGTTCGAGGGAAAAACATCGACGAGTTCTCTCCCGATCTATTCGTTATTTCCTGCACTATAAATTTGAGCACGCGGTAACCGTTCGAGAAACTTGGTTAAACATTATTGTCCCTGCATTAGTAGAATAATTGCTTTTCCATCGGCGATATTATCGAAATTTATTCGCTTCTAACGATGAAAAAATACTCTCCGTGACGAGAGAGAGAGAACTTTTTCGAAATTTCTTCACATTAAATTACACGTGCGTCCATGTAACTTTAAAAACTCTTGCACTTTTGGATTTTTGAAACGCTATCATGCTGCAATTACAGCAAACATCTCAAATTTTAGCTCTGTTCATTTCAAATTTGAAATATCCAGCAAGCTTTGAAAATAATATTAATCCTCTCTGTTATTATCGAATCGTCACGTTTCTGTAAATTCAAAAGGCTTCTTGCTGTTATAAATAATCGTCTGAAAAGCTAACTTCACTTATTGAATAAAATTCTTTTTTCGTAAATGACACCACTATCAAAATGAGCAATTTGTAATTTTTCGAAACTTCATAGAATATGTCGTTTGAATGATTCTTCCTAAAATGTATACTTATTTCTTGCACTTCAACTCTCCTCGTACAAGTTTTGTCCTTAAATTATCGGTCCTTCTAGTGACAAGAATTGAATAAAACCATGCTAAATCGTAACGAAGAACGCAAAATATATAAGCAGAACGATGCTGTAATTAAACTGCGATTTTTTATACACTGCATGTATAGGAAAATACATAAAATATCCAAAGTACATTGTTTTTTATATAAAACATTTTTCCACCAAGCTTCTATTTCTCTTTTTTTTTGGTTTTGTTTAATTATATTCTCAAAGATGCAATTTTGCACAAAAAAAAAAACATCGAGCTCAATATCCTTTCGGAAAGCAGAGATTCAGCGAACAAGAGGACGAAGAGTATATTATACGGAGGCATCGAAAGATCGGCAACGATCTCGGTCGCAACCTCGCTTTTTTTTCGTCTCTTTCTCTTTCTTTTTCGTTGTTGCCAGCTTTCTTTGTGCTCGGCCGGGTGGCATTGCCTATTTCAAAACCCGTCGCTCGAAAAAATCGAGTTTGCGATTACTCAAGCCGATCCGACGCGGCCTTTCACGAGCTCGTGGCCGCGTGCAGCCGCGCTGCCACGTGCGAACGCGCGATGATGAATCCAGCGGACGCTGGAAATCCTCGTCCGTCTCTTCTCTGGCTTTCCAGCCATGTTACACAAGAATTTTATTCTTATCATTATTATTTCAAGGTATCTGAATCAATTTCGACCCGCGAACCATTTTTCGGATTAGCTTTACTTTCTCCTGCCTTTCTGTTAGGTTTATATTTAAATAAATGGATTTATCCGAACACGTTTCTGTTTAACACAGAACGAGTTATAGTTATAATACATTCAAAATTAAGACAGTATGATGATATGATTTAATATGAAATTGTACGATCATTTAAATTAATTAAACAATGAAATCGAACGATTATTTATAATAATAATGTTTATAATAATTATAATATTTATAATATATATAATATATATAATAATTATAATATTTATAATAATAATTATTTATAATAATACAGTTATTTATGAAACTTCTGCGATGAATTTTGACAAAATTATTTGCAAAATTTCTACGATGACGAAGTCTTACAAAAATATTCTTACGTATTTATAAAATTACAAGTAGTTACATTAAAACAGTCCGATAATTACGACTGAAATTGTACGGTCATTTAAATTAATTGAACAATTAAATCGAACAATTATCTATAATAAAATAAAAAGCTTTTGCAACGAGGAAGTGTCATAAAGTTATTTACGAAACTTCTGCGAGAGAATTTTACAAAATTACATCTAAATTATTTCTACAATGAAAAAGTATTATTTTATAAATAATTTTACAAATGAGCGATATCTCTTACACGCAGCTGTCATTTCAAGCATCATCATCCCGCCTTGGGAGAGTGTTAACTTTCCCAAGCTTAACATCGGCACAGATCTAAACAGATAGATCGTCCGTCATTTCTGATTCTCCATTCCGATCGTGCACTTTCCAAAGAAGTTCGCGAGGGTTCGCGAGGGTTCGCGCTGTGCGAGAAACCACCACCACGTAGAATGAACGAGCAATGAACACACGCTCGGATATCACCGTCCTCTGATCTATTCCCGATGTCAGATTATGCCAACCGGCTGTGTCCACGCTCGACCGAACCCGCGCTTACGTAACACGCGCGGAGAAGTAACAAGAGGAGAGAACGCCGCTTTCCTGCGTCCACTTTTACGCGCGACGCCGCAGCACGCGCTCGCGCGTAAACGAGGATGATTGGAGCTTCGATGAAAGGGACACGCGGAATTCTGCATGGTAATTTCACTATCGATTGCCTCCAGGCGTAACGAGCGCCGAACGCTCGAAGAACGTTGCTTCCATTCCTGGCCAAGATCGAAAGGTCCTCGCGCGATATTTCTCAAAACTAACTCGACTTTTTCTGCTTTGGGAGGAGAAGAAACGCTACGAACGTACGAATAATTCAATCAGATAATATCCAACAGTACGAACGATTTGTGTAAGAAATTGTCAGATGTGTAGCGATCGTAATAGCTATCATGTTGCAAGAAGAATTAAATATTGTAAATCTGTACAATGCATGCACGTGACACTTCTGAAAAATTCGCCTGACGATTTGATCGTCATCATCATGTTTATGTAAATACGTGCAGTTTTTCAATGTAATTAAATCGGCCTTTCTAGTGACACGAATTGAATAGATATAATTTGTTCTTGAATCGAAGCAATTCATAAAAACGGAGAATTCAAAGTGCAATCAATATATAACCAAAAGAAACGAGACTGTATATATATATATACAATTAGATAATATTTAATTACACAATGTTTAAAATTAAATTCAGACATACATGATAATTAGATGACATTTAATTACATAACGTTTGGAGTTGAATATTATAATTATTATATTATAAATATTAATAAATATTAATATTATTAATATTATTAATATTAATATTATAAATATTAATATTATAAATTATTATATTATAAATATTATCTATATTTTAATATTATAATATATTATAATATTATAAATATTATCTAATTATTACGTATACTATATATATAATGTACGTATGTAACCTTTAAAAATTCGACGTGACGATTTGAAATGTTGCAACGTGATGTTTATGTAAATTCACATTTCCCTAGGGAACTGCTTTACCTACTAACACAATACTTTTTATTTTCTATACTTTTGGGTATTTTTCGTAGCTTTTCATATATCAGTGCACAAAAATCTGCGATCTAATCGTAATACTCTAAATTTAGCTGTGGATTTTTAATTATTTTCATTGATCTTATGTTAATGAGATAATAAATCTCGGAGATTAAATAACTTGAATAAATAATTGTGCTTTCTGAGCAAATTTTTTTCGATAAATTCTTTCTCTTTCTCTCTCTCTTTTTGCCGATCAAATTCGACGATTTCGGTTCTTGTCACATTGGCCTTGATCAAACAAGTCAGTTTTACTCGAACAACGATAAGCTGCCGATAAGGCGATTATCGTTATTGAACTCTCGTTCGGTCATACGTGTTTGATTAATCGATCGAACCCGATTCTCGTCCAGAATTTTCTCGCCGTTTCAATTCACCGCAAACGCAGTAGAAATCAGTCAAATCAGCAAGTTGGAATCTAAGTTGGAAAATTAATTATAGTATATTACCAAAGTATGAAGCTGTACTCCAATTTATTCCTGATTATTGAACATTAACTATTAACTAGACGAGGACTAATTATAATCCAATCCATAATTTTTTCCTTATCACTGCATCGCTATTTCTTTCTTTTCAAATTTCCCGACTTGAAAAAGTGACTTGACACAGCATTGCAAAATCAGTGCATCACTGACAGGTGCTAGAAAACATCTGAAGCTATTCCTGCAAACGTCCCGAGATAAAAGAAAATTCTTCGATCTGCGTCCATCCTCTCCGTTTGCACATATTCTTGAAAATTATTGCGTTTATTCCAGAGAGCGAATGCTTCATCGCGCAGAAAACGATCAATCCAACGAACGATAAAAATTGTTCTGCACGCCCAAGTACACAGTAACTACTGATCATCGGCGATGATCGGTAGCGCGATGATAAATGGCAAAGCGACGCGAATTTATCCTGAAAATTTTACGCTAAACGTATAATCAATTCTCCCGCGACCGAAAGAATGGCCGTACAAGCGGTGTGGTAATGACGACGCATGATTTATGACGGACAATAGCATCGGCTCTTTAACGTGGAACTTGAACTTCCTGCATCGTTTCTACCCTTTTAGAGATACGATCGCTTTTTATACGTGATGTTATCTAATCCCGTGGACCAATTGACGATCGTTCGTCGACAAATTGAGTCGATCTGTCATACTGTCTTATACCGATAAGCATATATATATTTTTGATTGTAGACAATGTGTACAATCGAGAAGAAAACAATTCAGATTTCACAGTGTGACGCGAGACAACTAGAAAATATATGAAAATATATTATTTTATGTTAAGATTTGAGAAATAACAGCAGCATATCGCTATGTGTTCACTTTCTGTCTATTAAATATTTCACTTCCGACAAGAACATTAGTCATCCAGTGGCTTCATTTCCAAGTAAATTTGAATTTTAGAGATTTATGAATTGCTGTCAACTGGGAGAGTAAACATTCTCGGAAAGTAATGTAAAAATATTAAAAATAAGCAAGTATTGCCAATTACTTTGAATAGTATACCTGTAAAAATCTATACTACTTTTGATAATTACTACTCTGCGAATAATTTTAAGTGCTATTCCATGTATTTTCTATTTTCTTTTTCCTTTTCTTTTTTTTTTTTTTTGAATCTCTCTTCTAGAAGTGTATAACGCAATAATCAATGGCCTACGATGCATGAAAATACTCACACTTTTTTTTTCGCTTCCATTATTCAACTGTAGGGAAAGAGTTAGCGATGTTATAATAACAAGGTAAGTCCGTGACTCTATTCTAATTGCGAGCATAAATTTTTAACCAGTCCATCAGATGTGGCAATTCAGGTTGATAGTAACATGTGAATCGTTAACAAGACCTTGATCCACAAATAGTTACCTATATGTAATAATACAGCGTAAGTATATGTAATAATACATAAAAAAGGCCTCTTGTCATTTTCATGTCGTTGGATTATACAACTGAATAAAATCAAGCAGAAAAATTCGATAGCGATATGCATTTTAAGGCAAGATGATGGTGACGGGCTGATTTGAATAAATAATTGCGTTACAATCGGAAAATAAATGCTAGGAAACATAACAGCGACGTGTGCAAGTATATTTTCTATACGATTGTTGCATTATTGGAATAATTTGAAATGCTAAAATCTACGATTTATGATTTCGTAAAAAAATCGCGAATCGATAGTTTTGACTAATCTGGTGATTCTACATGTTGTTAGTTCTCAATTATTATTTATATAACTTAAAAAAGCCAAAATATTCAATAAACAAAAACTCTAACAAAAATTCTCAATTATTATTATGTGTATATATATTAGGATAATTTGAGAAACTAAAACATTCAGCGAAAGAAAAATTGAACATATAAATTCTCAATCATTATCTATACATTAAGATGGCTTGAAAAGTTGAGATATTATATAACAATTCTCAATCATTGTGTATATATTTGGATAATTTAAGAAGCTAAAATATTCATGAAATAAGAGTAAACTAGAGTAAAAAAATAGTAAACTATTCCAATCTGCTATTAATTTGATCCGCGACACGCCGGCTTTAGATTTAACGCGAATGTCTCAGGAAAAAAAAAGAGAGAGAGGAGAGAGAAAAAAACAACGAAACAGACTCGTCATCGTAGAAACAAGTGACAGAAGTAACTGACAAGCCCGCATTGACGTCACGCCCTTTCAAAATTACCACCAACCGAGAAAGCGCCCATATATTTCGTAAACCGGCTGTGCAAATAATTCATTTCTCACTGCCGTGTCCGATTAGCAATTCACTAACGTCACTGCACGCTCGTACTCGCACGACATTGTGACATGAACTTCCACCGAACGATAAACGGAGCAACAAGAACAAACATTACTCCGGGCACAATACACAAGCCGGATGTAGGCAATTACGCGAACGAACAAAAATACGTGGAAATATATGTTACATTGAGGTACATGTTTCATTGGCACAGGTGTGTTCTCGAAGATGGAACACAAATGAAAAACGGAAAGTGAAACCGATTCGCCACCTGCCACCCGATAATAATTAATAATTTCGATAATTTCCTCATTATCCCAGCACGTAGCTACGTTTCTTTCTCGATGACAACTGATCAACTCCTACGTAAGTTAAATTTAAAGGCAACTACTGTTGACGTTCGTGGTTACGTAAATTGCTTGGGATAATTAAGAGTTCAAGAGAATCAAAAAAGAAGAGATCGTTCCTCGTGCATCGTATGGAATTTTGTTTGTATAATGTTATTGAATTATAATATGGTTATAATTGGAGTGTAGATGAATTCCTGTAGAGTTAGAATAATTCAGAAGCGAGAAAAAAAGTAAATTGTCTGAAAAGTATAACGTAAGAAAAAAACAAAAAACAATCAAGGGCTTGAGCTTAATATAAAATTAACAAAGATTCGTTTAATGTTAGTTAATTTATTTATTTTGGACGTCAGTTCCTGTTGCTACGAACTAAAAGTCATAGTTAGTGAGTTTTCATTTCACTGCTAATAGGTCAAGATACTGCACTATTCGACTACAGAATGCTTAGTTTTGGCTGGAACGACGATATTCCGTATAACGTTGACCTTGGTAAATCCGGTTCGACGTAGCTACGCTCATGCTAATTTATTTCCTGGCTACCAATTCGCGAAAGTCGTTATCACGGATATGAAAATGCTGGAAAATATTTTTTTTTCGAAACGAGGTTACACGTGGCACACGTTATCGCGAACACGTTTGCGTTGACAGTCGAGATTAGGATGGAAATTATGTACATCCTTTGCGAGTGGAATATCTTTTCTTCTGCCTCTCTTCGCTTTCGATTTCGAGAGGTCGAGGAAAG
>NIPQ01119792.1:0-13053 GCA_002806875.1 Lepidotrigona ventralis hoosana
CCCGTCCCTTTAATTAATTGCTTCTATCTTCTATTACTTTTTCGTAGAATAACTCAAACGGTGTCGGGAATTGCAAAATTAGATCAATACTTGAGCAGGCTCTTCTCATATCTATATTCCTAAGAACAATAACGAAATTAATGGAAATGGAAATCGTTGATTAAAATCGTTGATTAAAAGTTCATTGAAATAAAATTGTTGGAAAAGAATTTATTTTGTGATAATAACTAAAAACTAAACACTTGCTCGTTTCTTTAGCATTAAATTATTTTCACAAAACCAATAATACCATTTAACCTAATACTAAATACCTTTTAACCATTAATACTACTAATAATAATATTAACCATTAATAATACTAAATACCATTTAACCTAATACTAAATACCTTTTAACTCTATTTGATCAATGACTATTTTACTATATTCATAATATGTCAATATATGTATAACTTCCAAGCAATTATATAAATGCTTGTTGTAAATTACATTTATTATAGATCATCAAATCATTTCATAAGTCAAGACTTAAGAAATTAATTTTGTTCTACACATCTAAATTTTTTACGGTACAATTGGGAATCAATCGCTTTCATCCAAGTGACAAAGACCACCAAATTCTGAGCAATTCTTTTTCCTACTTTTCCCTCTAATTTCTCTAATTTCTTAGATACAGTAGAATTTCGTTTAGTCAAACACTGGCTGTTCGTATAATAGAGAGATAATGGAGATTTATTTTATTGGATAATAAAAAATAGTAAATAAGGGGAGGTTAATCAATTACGAGTTCGTATATCCGTGACTCAACATTATACTTCGTAATAAACGAGGTTTGGATAAACGAAGTTTTGTTGTATAAGTTTTACATTTCAATTCTATTGTTAACATCAGTGTAATTCTTTTTCTTTCATTTAAGAATATACCTTTACAATTATTTCTTCTGGGAAGACATAAGTATAATTAGGATGACATGATATAATGTCATGGAAGTGTAATAATTATTACATGATGTTTATTTACGTGGATAAATTCAAATATATCTTAACTGAATCATAATTTAAAGGACCTATTCTAATCAATCGATGAATTTATATTTCTAAGAGATCTGGTCACTCGTCATTCATCGATTCGTCTTCGCTTTTCTTCTCTTTTCTTCCTCTCTTTTTCCTTTCAAGCATCGATAGATCGATCCATCCGTTGCGTTTAATTTCTCTTGTAGGCGCGCTGCACCGTAACAATCGAACGCTCACGCTTACGGGCATCGAACCTGTACAACAACNTCTTTTCTTCTCCGGTGTTCTTCCTCTCTTTTTCCTTTCAAGCATCGATAGATCGATCCATCCGTTGCGTTTAATTTCTCTTGTAGGCGCGCTGCACCGTAACAATCGAACGCTCACGCTTACGGGCATCGAACCTGTACAACAACATTATTGTTCGCGATTGAGATTACTTAACAAGATTAAATTTTATAGTCTATACAAAGTTGTCGGGCTGTGCTAATGCCAGACCGCCGCGTATCGGTACTACGATCGTAGTTTAATAAACGTTCTATACACGTGGACGTAAAAATATTTGGCCTCCATAATAAACCTTATGCATAGTACGCACAGACATACTACATTGCACCTTACATTTATTCCGTCGACTGAATACGAGGTCATCCAACATGAAATTGCACGGTTTCAGGTGATTCTCGTTAATGAAACTGCTTCACCAAGTCACCTGTGGCTTCTCTTTGTTCTTTCGTGAGGAGCTGCAGCTCCAACAGCTAATTGATCATAGCTGTAAAGACTACTCTTTCGGATTTTTAACACGTGAGCTTCTCGGGCAAATTTCATTCCTGAATTCTAGACTACCAAGACTTCGAGACTTTTCATTTGATTGAATTTCATTGTTCAATCTCTATCACGAAGAGTGTATAATACAAGATAAAATTTAGTGATCACACTTTCCATAGTCATCCATGTGTAATGTGATATCGTTTGAAGATTAATAATAATCAAAGTTTCCTTCTAATAAATGATTGTATTAAAAGCATCGTCTATCACATTTATCTGTTGACTTCTGTTTACTTCGATTGGTATCTTATCGAATGGATCCCTGTTATGCAAATGAAGGATCACACGTGATAAGAATTATTACAGATTAATCAATTAAAATGTTCTTCATTTATACCAATATTCTAAAGGTGGGAAAACAGAATACTTCCGTGTTCCAAAAACTACCCTTAAGGAATCAATAGATAACGTCTAACCCGCGGTCTCCCTAAAAGCGCGACAAAGAATATATTTTCAGCAGAAGCTGGACATTTGAGGAACAATAGTAATTACATGGCGGGGCATATCGAACGTATTGGGCCAGTTATACTGTATATACTGTATATATACACGAGGCAGAACATGGCGTGTTTCTGAGCGTCCCTGCATGTAAAGGCGCGAATTAAGAACGTCATTATAACGGTTGTAAAACTGAAATATCATTGTCGTTTTGATCGTGCAAAATATTACGGTCGTGCATCGTACGTACGAACGAAACGATTCTCTCACGAAACGAGTGTCAAGCTCGGAAAGTACGAGCGCTATCTTATTAATGTTAAAGGGTAGTGATCGTGTGTCGTGCACGTGGCCAACACCTGTCACGCGGTTTCGTTGAAGAAAACGTGTAATGAAAGAGCCCGGGAACAGAAACGCTCGAAGATGGAACAAAACGGAGAAACGTGCACACATGATATGTAAGTGTTCAATGGAACAACTCACTGTAAAGGCTCTGTAATTTAGAATTAGTTATTTTTAATTTTGACATCGCTGGGCCATTGGAATCATAACAAATTCAATCACTTGTTGCTAGTTTTATAATTTTTAATTGGATCGAAACTTTATTCATATTTTTCAGGACCTTTGAGAATGTAATTTAAAAAACAGATCTTTGGCAGACTGTTTTACGTAGTAAATGTTTTATTACGGACTACTAGATTTTGAAAGAGTGCTTGCTTACATACCACATGCCTCGATTTTCACCATTTCGTGAAAATAGAATTCTCGACCGAGAAAGTTTGCCGGGTTACCGGTCTATTGTGCCGCCGTGCTATCCTCCTTTTGTTTCGTTCAAGACTTCTCCGCGACTCGATTAACTCCTACGCGAATGCCTCGAACGCGTGTGTATCTTGCTGAGAAATCTAATTACCTTCTTGAAAGGTGCTCCATGACGATACGATGTACGTATTAGGAAGGTCCGTCGCGGTGTTTCAAACATGGCGTTTAATTCTACGTTTCACATTGATCTTTGAGGTGATGGAGAGTTTTTTCTTCGGCAATTTCTCTTCTCGGACACGGTTTGTGTAGGACGTATGGGGGTTGATCTGCATAGGGATTGACTACGTCAGAGAACGACGTATTTTGCATTTTAGATATCATTCAAACTGTTATAGCTAACATATATTATAGATGTACGTTTGTCTTCAATTTATCAATTTTATTTTTCTCTCCTTTTTTAATCAATCTTGGAACAGTCGCGTATATCTCCGAGATAGCGGTGAACAACAGTTTAAGTTTTGCAATTGAATGTAACATTCATAGCTCTTTTATTCCTTACGCTATTCTGATATTTTCAAAGGCTTATAAAAAGGGAAGAATAAAACAAAACAGAATGTTTCGCTAGTTTCAAAATTAATTGAAAAAAAAAAAATGAATAACAACTGTCAGCCAGAATTAGAAGAAATTATTTTACAACGCACAGAATAATAGTATTTTCCAATGCTATCAATTGCGAATTTCTAAGAAGTTATAGATCATCATGGTTTTGAGAAATAAAGCTTCTTTCTCGACTTACATTATTTCTATTATTTTTATATCAAAAATTTTTTGTTACATTACATTATTATCTCCTCGCTCTTTCGTTCTCCTTAACGCGACAAATGTGTCATGGTCGCGGAAAAAACAAGGCTTCCGTTGTAGTTCCACGAAGTCCTCGGCATTTCCAAAGTTTCTTCGCGAGAAACAAAAGAAGAAAGAAAGTATTGGCTGCAGAAGAAGATGATGTTCCCACGTAGCGTGTCCGCGGAATGTAGTGGGTGTGGTATAAGTTCCCACCCGAATTCGTATATTTTCTTTTCTTTTCTTTTTCTTTTTTTTTTTTTTTTTTTTGGGTTGCCGTGCCAGAATACAATGCTAAGGCCGTTTGATAAATGGCGTNGTCATTTATTAGCAACGGCCGGCACGAATTCTTCAGATCGAGCATGCTGTTTTTCGAGACTCGTGCCTCCGTTTGTACCATTTTTTCATCTAATTTGTCAGCGTTCTTTTCGCTCCTTTTACTACCTTTCGTTTATCCTCGGTGTGTCACACAAATGTTTCGCTGTTTACTTTTTTGCCGTTAATTACCTCAAAGTTAGTTCACTACTTATTCGTGTCAATATCTTTATCAAACGAGTCATTTGATGGGTTAGGCTCCTAATGTATGGAATTCGACTACGTCCAGTTTTATGTGATGATTGTATTTCTATTCTTTTATTGAGTTTTTCTCTCACGATTTTTCTTCGCTGCGATTTTAGGAATATTTTTATCTATTCATGTGAATAAAATTTCATACAGATTCTATTTTTACATTTTGTTTAACTTTTATTTTACGCTTCTTCCTCGCTGGAGATGCACAGCTTTTTCCTATATACTTGAGAGAGTCAATGTTTGATCGATGATAAAAAGTAGATAGATATGCAAACATTTGATCTTTTTCTTGAAATAACTCGAACCAAGAGAAAAGGGAATATTTTCCTGTAAACTAACTTTCCTCTTCTGTCGTTTGACATTTTCTGAGTTGGAGACTTCGAATTTATGTTGGACTGATCAATTAATGGTTAAAGGGAAGTTCAAAGAGTAAAACAGGAGAAAATATCGTGATTTTTTAAACTGAATTATAATTGACAAGAAAAACGAGCATATAATATAACTTATGTACACTTTACAATAGACAAGTGTCTAGTATAGAAAAAAAAAAATGTTCAGTGCAAATTTGAATTATACGCGTATAAGACATTGATTTCAAATTTCATTTTATTCGCCAATGTGCAATAAATATTATTACTCGAATGCTTAATCACTGAATATTTACTCTCGGCATGGAAAACAAGAAGATAGCGTACAGACGGGTATAGCGCTCGAAGATATTCGGTAGCAGGAGGATTTCGAAGAAAAGATAATCGTTTACATCGACGTTGAATTTAAAGAAGAGCATCGCGATACGATTTACTGATACGAGCAATCGCAGGATATTCCAGTAACCTTTGCCAATTCGAAACCGTTGGCCGTGATAGGACGCAAACTCGATATTAATCTCTCCTTCTTCTCAGACAAGCACTTATGTAAGGTACGTTTGTATCCTTTGCTGAAGCAGCGCAATATGGAACTACTATGTATATAGAAAATCGATAAACAAATTCCTGGAATTGCAGAATTGAACCGGAAACGCTGACTTCTGTGAATCTTGAATTCCCGCGAAGACAAATATTGAGTTTTATATAAAACGCAAATAAAACAAGTATGCGGATACATATATCGTGCATCAAATTTTACAATGTTTCCTTTCTATTTTCTTAGATCAAGCATTCGTCCCATCGAAATAAGAAAATCGTTCAGGACAAAAGTGAAGAAATTATTAAAACGATACTGTACACGTGTGAAAAGCGACGAGACATTTGAAAGCGTATCGTCAGTGTAACTTTCTAACATTTCTAACTATGAATTCTATGTATTTCAGGTCATTGGTTCGCGACGAAATCTGACCTTTTCTAAACTTCGAAATAAAATACGGTCTTTTAGCTGCCGCGTATGACCTTTCGAGTGGCATCTTTTTATAGATACGTGAATTGTTATTTCAAGAAGAACTTCAGAGATAAACATGTCTAACTTTTACACGATTGATACGAGTAAAAAAAATTTATTGCCTCTTAGATATTATTTCGATGCTACTCCGTAATTATCATGTTTAGGTATATAACGTTAGGTTTTGATGTAGAATTATATTATACTTCATTGAATTCTATCAGTAATTTTTCTTACAAAGAATATCAGATAGAAAGCAAAATTTTATTAATCATAAAACATAAATTAACAGAGTCGTCTATGTACAATATTGTTTGAGAGTTTAATAAGAATTCCAAGTATAATTATAAAATATATTTAAAAATACAATATACAATAAAAATAGACAACAATTTTACAGACGTTTTGCATTATACTTAAGAACTTTTCTCGTCTCACCGAAAAGAGCCATTTCTAAATGCGAAAATCAGTGACAGATGTCTACGCGAGAAAAGCATTTCTAAATTCCAATACAAATCTCTATGTAAATAACCTTCATAGTGCTTTCAGCGTCCAGAAACTGTCCAGAAAATTCGACCGTTTTTGTTTGAGCAAAAAAAAGTTAAACGAACAGGTTTCCACAGTCGACAGCAAACACCAAAATCGAACGAAAAGAAAAATAATGTCGTCTTGCCGACAGAGACAAATCCTCTATAGTAGAAAAATGAAATTTCCTAGAAAGACCAAAGACGAGGAAAGAGTTCGAGGCGTTTTAATCGCGAGTCGCCGACTGCTTCTTAACAAGAAAGAATCGGAGAGTGTCGGTCGGGAGTCGGCAGATCCCCGACGAAGCGCGTAGATGACGTGGACGGAACAGAATTTAAGGACGCCACGAGGTTACGACACTTTCAAGGATCGGTTATTCGGATCCTGAAACAAAGGGAGGCGCCTGTAACGCGAGGTCGCCTCGTAACGAGAAAAAGAGCAACGATCGCACTCGTCTCGGGACGAAGAGAGACGAACGCTGCCGAAAATTGCTGCTGCAGGCCAGCCTGTCTGCGAAAAATAGAGAAGTTGACGACGCTAGAGAAAGAGAGACAGGGAGAGAGTGGATCAGCCGCAGAGTGGATCGAGGAGAAGGAGAGTCAGATAGAATTCTACCTGTTCGCGAAGAGGTGCACGATCTCTCGGGGAGCCGTGGCCCGATCTCTCCCGAGCCATGCAGTTTCTCTCTCTCTCTCTCTCTCTCTCTCGAAAAAGAGCGATTTCATTCAGCGAACAGTCATTGACAACGTCAGCGTGTCTGGTTCATTAGGCCAGCTAACTGTGCTCAGACCCGCAGCATTCTAGACGAATTTCCTACAACTTTTTGGCCCTCGAATTTCGCCCCATAATTCAATGAGACGAACGTGCACGAGGTAGAATCGTTTATGGAATTTCTACGCGGAGGCTGAATGGTTTGAGAATCGAGTCATGTACAGCTGGTAGACGCTGGTGTTGATGGGGTGCTCTCTTTTTTTTTTTTTTCTTTTTTTTTGTCTACTGTGAGAGACGATCGTGATCATCAGCTCGTTTGATAGACGTTTGCTGAAATTCGATTGGCTTTTCTTCGATTCAATTCACTCAAGAGTTGCGATCCAGCACAGTAAAATTTTATTCGCCTGAACTTGTCAGGAGTTCACGTAATTTTGTCCATTACCTGTTATTATATACATTATACATTATAGATAGTAAGAGATCACAGATAAGTGAATTTTTACTCAAGCAAAAGTTAATCAGTTTCAATTAATTGGATACTGACTAAATTAATATTCATCCTACATCATACAACACCGTGTAATTTGGAAGTTACATATCTATATAACAACAGGTTAAAAATTTTACTTTTTATATTTACTGTATTCCATCAATGATTATAAAAATACCAAATGATCTATTTAGAACAATTATTAGTTCCCAGATTTTAAATTGGCATAAATAGCTACAATCGGCAATAATATAAATATAATTAAAGAAAATTCCGGTTAATTAGATTAAACTTTACATTGTTAGTTCACTAAGGTTTTCGAAGAGAGATGGAGGAATTAATGGAAAGTTTAGTTTCACGTTCTTAATGATTTGTAAACTTTGTGTAAAGACTCAATGTGTAAACGACTTTTGTAGTTTCGATGTGTATTATGTCTGACGTAAGCTTTCTTTGCTTCGTTTGCTAAAAATTAACGAAGATAACATTAATTGCGATAATTGAAACCGAGTTCTTGCGAATGCTCGTAATTGCAAACAAAACATTACACGAGTTTTTATAACTTTGAATGACGTAACGATAATGAGTCATTCACAGAGGTGAAGAGAAACTAAGATTCATACCTGTGTACTTAGAGATATATTACTTCAATGAAAGTATTTTATTTCTTACAGTTGGAATATAGTTAATTTAATGAAATGACAGAATAATCCCGAGAATAATCAATTAAATATAACGTGTTAGTATTGCAATGAAAATTCGAATTGTGCAGAAAATGAGCATTTCATGGTAAAATTGAAAAAAAGAAAAATTCTGTTAATTACTTATAAAAGAGTGTAACTGTACAAAATGCTAAGTCAATCAAACGTAAGAAAAATTTTATAGCCAATACATTTTGTAATCAAATTTAATTCATTACCTGTACAGTATTACCATCTATAGCAGATACATATTGTTACATAACATATTTTCTTCATAAAACAATCGTTCAATTTTTTATACAGATTTTATCTCAAGCAGACATCAACCAGACACACAAAAAAGACAAAACACAAAATTAATCGCCTTTCAAAACTCGCAGCCACTCTCAAGAAAAGGATTCCGAATAAATTTCACATCCACCAAATAACCGAGGTAAAGCAATATGCTTAACCTCAATCAAAACTAAATCCTTTTTCAAAACATCTCTGTATCACAATCTGTCTCATCAAATGTATATTCCAAAATATATTTTCCAGTCGACCCATCATCAAACATTGTTGAGCTATTGTGAATTCTTAGATAGTGACTGCAAAAATTGGCACGTATTCTCATTTTCCAGATGAGACACTCTTTTTCGTGTGTCATTTTTTATAATATCAAAAATATCTAAAGTAAAGTATATTTATTTCAATATATATACTACATAAATTTAAATTTCTATTCAGCTGCCATTTTGTTCCATTTGTGCCTTCATAAAAATTTAAAAATGTGCACAAAAATCTACTGTGACGAATATAAAAACGAAAATCTAGCTATTCTACAATACTAGTCATTAAATATAAATGTTGAATGAGTATATTCTTTCCATGAATCATATGGTTATCCAAACAGAGTCCCAATAAACAATTAGTTAGATTGTTTAGTCAAGATACAAAAGCTATGGGGATGCCTCACCCTTGCCCTTTGCCTCTATAATCTATGAATCTATTTCTTCAAAAATGTAAAAACGTTCAACTGCCAATTCTCGTACGTAGATATATATCCAACAACGAAATAAATTTGTAAACGAAATGAATTTGTATCTTCCGTGGAATTCAACGTAAAAGTCTAGCTGCAATAATAAATATAATAGCATTCCGATATTTTTCGTAATCACTGTACTCACTGTACTCCAAGCATATCTCCTCTGCTCTTAAGAGCTGCACAGGTAAAAACAATTCTCTCTTTCTCCCTCTCTCTCTCTCTTGGTGTACCATTTTCCCCCGTAGCTAATCCCAAAATAGAAATACCCAACTGGCGCGTATCGATCCAACCGGGTACGAAGTGAATTCCCGCGGTGTGTTCTCGTGATCCCAATGAGCCGGGTCTCTCTATTTGCAGAAGGATAAGGCCGGATGCGGTTATCAGGCCGACCGATAAGCAGCCCCTGGGGCCCCGAGAACCCGTGTCAAGACTTCTCGTATTTATAATATTTGATCTGCACAAGCCACGTTGCTGCAATATCGTTGAGGCCATTGAGTCCTCACTGTTTCTCTCTCTCTGTGTGCGGGGGGATCTGGTCACGGTCCTTGAAGGATCCGCAGGCTCAGGTAGACAGGACGGCCATTCATGGCCTCTCTTAGGGCAGGCCAGGTCTCGAAACAGGAAACGCTGCGACCGTTCCGATGCTATTTAGAAGTGTTTTTCAAAGAAGCTGCTGGCTGCTTGGTAGAAGGATAAGCCATACACAATCCCTTTTCCACTATGCAGACTTCGTTGCTCTCGCTTTGTCAGAGCCCGCGTCTTGACTCGAGATCATCCCCGAAAGGATCCAGGTAACCCGGTGATTCCTGGCGCTGGATATCGTACGCCGACGCTCTCGATCCTCGTACACGAGCAGCCACACAGTCGATCTACCAGGATCGACTATGGATTTTGATATCTTGGTAATGGAGTTATAGGACAGGATGAAAGGGGCGTACGTGCTTCCATTCTCCCCTCTTACGTCAGTGAATCAACCAGGTTCCTTCGGATTTGATACGGTATTGTTAGCTTGTCTAACGTGCGAGGATATTTCGCTTGTGTGTATTGTGAGCTTCCTTTCTTTCTTTCTTTCAGGGAGCATGCGTTTCAGTGGCTTTTTTTTTAAGAGATTTCCTAATCTTAGACGAAGGGGATTGTGGGAATGATATTGAGTTTAAGAGCATATTGGGGAGATTGAATGAGTGAAAATTGGTCGTATATTGAGGTAGAATAGTAAGGATTTAAGTTTAAGATAAAGTTGTGAAGTATGCTTCTACTCGTTTGAAAAACATAAACTATGAACTGTGGATGTAGAGGCTTCACATTTTAAAGTAAACCTGTGATTCTTTCCCACGAAGTTCAATCAGTTTGTACATGAGCGATTTTTCATAGAAAATTAAGCGATCCTTGTATTGTAAAGCAAGATGTTTTTATCCAATGTCATAATTTTGAAATTTGTCATCTGTTTTGCCATTTCCATCGTTCTTGAAGCATGAACAAAACACAAATGAGTCATGGAGTAGCCACGTAAGTGGCAAGCATTATTCACATCTTGCTAAATTACTCACCACACTTATCACGTGAAAAAATCGAAATATTTATTTTTCGTCTCATCAAAAAAATTAAATTATTTCATTAAAAAAAAAAAGAAAAAAGAACGATATTCCGAAATAGCTGAAACTGCATGATTTATTATCACAAATAATACATCACATATCTCGTAATGATACATTTATGAAATTTATTGCCACCCGATATACATTCGATCTCAGTATAATTTATCCATATTCGGAGTCTCGTTTGTTAAGCCTGAGCCTTGTCTCGAGATCATCTACGAAATGGCCAGTACAGATAAAAGGATCGTGAGATCGCGTACGATTTTTAATTCGGACGTGCATTTCGGCATGCATTTAATATTTCACATTGTGGATCCCGTCAAGATTTCTCGATTAAGATGTCCCCTAAGTTGACGTATGATCGCGATTCTGTTAACTGCCTATTCCCAACAGTACAAACTGCCAACCGTGTATCGTGGAACAACTTCTTTATACTGTTGGATAATTAACTTAACTAGCTACTTATTTCTAAGGGAAGCTTGAATTTTTATTTTATCGCTGTAATTTATTAGGGATTTTTTGAAGTTTTATCAGTTGATCGTAAAATAAATCTTGGAGACTTTAATCTTTTTATAACATCGTGTAACTTGAAATCCATGTGTCTTGAAAATTACAAAAATACCGAATGATTTATTTTTACCAATTATTTTAATTATTATAATTACTTCGTCCGTATTTTATTTTTCCAGATTTTAAATTGGAATAAATAGCTACAATTAACTAACAATCATTTCCTCTTGTAAATGAACGAAATTCTGGTTACAAAAGATTATTTATAAAATCTTAGACTAAAAATCGAAATATGCATTTAACAGTATTGCATTTTTTTTTTTTTTTTTAAATTAGAAGAAAATAAATGAAATGAAATCGTACAGGTATCTAAAATAAAATATGACAGATTACGTCGCAATAAAGAGTAATCGCAAAAAAAAAGACAGTATTCAGAGGAGAAACAAAAGAAGAATAAACGCGAATTCTATCAGCGTAGTTTAGTGATTATAATCTCCCGTCGTTAAAAAATAATTGCCAGTGTCTTATATATCTGAGTCATAGAAGACTCGACATCACTTTTTAATGACCTTTGTCACGCATAAATGTTACTACGGATTACAGTGTAGCTTCTAAAATTCGTAAATTACTGCTATCTATTCCTATTTCTTTCGAATAATTGCTCTTATCAATCATTATCGGAATGATACATAATTGAGCAATTACTTCTTCTAGAAGTAATGACTTTTACATTGATTTTACGCTGACAGTGAAAAACTAGGAGTACTTGTCTCTGCTTAATTTAGAATAATTCATTCAAATTTATTTTATTTAAAAAGAGATCCTTTCAAAAAATTGTAAAAATGTACGGTTGAAATTCAAGAATACTTTTCTCTACATTTTCTTTGTAATTTATTTGACACGAGTTGAATCATATTTCAACTATGTTATCTCATGTTATATAATCAATATAACATTGCAACTGTTTTTCTGTTATATAATCAAAATTTATAATGATCTTTAAATTACAATAATTCTAGATCGATAGAATTTAATCTTAAATTGTCAATAGCCCAGTGAAGTAATTAAGACTCGAGTCTGTACTCGACAGAACTTGATTTACAATTCATAATCCGTTGAAAAAGAAATTGACTCGACAAAGCGAAGATAAATAAGAAATATCAAACAACATTTTATTATACGAGGAAAAGTTGATAATTTAGTAACGGTAATCAACGCCAGATTGAACAATCTTTATCGTCATTTTTATCAATATTGACAATATTAAAATATTTCTTAAGTATGTTTCCAGGCAGTACTGTGCGATATTTGCACGAGACAATTCCCTGCGGCTTTCAACGAAACACTTGTCTCGATAATGATAACCGTGTACAAATTGAGTCAGATTGTTTCTTTTGTTGGTGTAACTTCGTATTCACCGCGTAATAATGCAAAGTGAAGTGAAGTGACTAGATTCTAGAGGGAAGTAGAATGCACGGGACAGGATTCAAAGGATATTGACCCGACCTATGTCGATGTAGATCGCGTTCTTCTTCCTCAACAGGCTGCTCTAAAAGTCGCTTCCATATTCTATTATCGTCGCGGTAACACTTTAAGCGTTCTGATTTAATATTCGCATAGATAAGTACGACTACGTGCAAGAGGGTAAAAAAAAAAAAAAAATGAGGAGCAACAAGAAATTACCA
>NIPQ01119801.1:0-13114 GCA_002806875.1 Lepidotrigona ventralis hoosana
AAAGTTTAATAGATTTAAAAAACGGGAGTATTTTCGAGAATTTAAGTGATTTTGGAGGATCGTTTTTCTCTTTGATTTACAATGCTCTTCCATATATATTTGGTGTCAATTCGAGCTAAGCGTTAATGTAAAACAATAATATAAAACAAGAACGATACTGTGAACCGTTGGCTAGCATTCTATCGATAACATGAAAAATACTCGAAACATATTAATAAAAGATTCATACGCCTAGTTGAAAGGAACAATTCGTACATAAAACAATAATATAAAACAAGAACGATACTGTGAACCGTTGGCTAGCATTCTATCGATAACATGAAAAATACTCGAAACATATTAATAAAAGATTCATACGCCTAGTTGAAAGGAACAATTCGTACAATTCTTCGTAAAAGTTTTGTAGATTTGAAAGTATTTTCGAGAATTTACGTGATTTTGGAGGATCGTTTCTCTCTTTGATTTACAATGCTCTTCCATATATATTTGGTGTCAAGCGTTAATATAAAACAAGAACGACACCATGTAGCGTAGACTTGAAACGAGAATAATTCTCGAGAATTTACGTGATTTTTTACTTGTTTAAGTTAGAATACTCTCTCATATACATTTGGCGCCAGTGGCAAGCGTTAATATAAAGAAAGAACGATACACTGAAGTGTTGGCTAGCATTCTGTCGATGAGATCGATGACAAATACACAAGGTTTATCGGTAAAAAATTCATACACTCAGCAGAGGTGGTTAACTGTCATCGATCGACAACCCTGAACCAGTTTCAGCTTCGACCGTTGAACCAGTCGACGTTTCAACGCCGTTCTGACGATGATAAAGCCAGACGAAAGGGACCATTTCATTGTTTTCCCATGATGGCATCGAAGCCATGGTAATTGTCGCAGAGGCGTGCGTGACGCGAGTCGAATTAACGGTGCCGACACGTCGCGACGTGGATCCAGCTGCTGCAGCCGACACGAGCTCGCGTTGAATCTGAAACGATCGGTTCCTGGCGGCGTACGTGCGCGAAATAGAGTTGCCTTTTATCGGGGGGCGTGAACCGTGGCGTACAACTAACAAGTTAATTTCTCTCGAGACGCTGAACCAGATATACGCGGTGTTGCTTGGCTGAACACGCGTCTACGCGTTCCTATTAATTCCACCTAGGGTCTGGCGGATCTCATTTCCCTCCGATTTTTTAGTGGAAATCGCCGCATCGTCAACAAATAATGTTGATGCTTAAAGGGCCATTTAACGCAGCTGTTAGCCGTATCATCGTTCGACGATGATGCTAATGATTCAGAGGCTGAAGAAGAGAATTATAAATGAAAATTTAATAAAAATTCTCATCTCATCTGTTAAGTACTTTATGCAAGTATTCTACGTTGAATATTTTATAAACTCGATTTTCTTCGAAAACGAAGCCTTAAATCTCTTTCTCGCTTTATTTTTTCTTCACGTAGAACACCCTGTACATCGTCGCGTAACACAGTCGTAAACGTTATATGCTTAATTCCGTTGAAATTTTCCAACTAAACGATCCTGCGCTTGCGATTTATCTTGCAATCGCCGTGTAATTTCATCATTCTCTCTTCTCCTTGACAAAGAAAAGGAAACGTACCACGCGCCGCTCGTTCGTGATATACAACCGGCGAATTAAATTTTACTACAGCTTGCAATTTGCCCGTCGTACTTATTTATGACTCTTGCGAACGCTGGCCTGGAACACGACGATGTTATCGTGGATCCCCATCGAATATCGAACAATGTTGCACAAAATGCTTAAATGGCGCAGAGTCACGAGATTTTTTTTTCTTTTTTTTTTTTTTATTCATTAAGGCTGTTTGTAACGCAACTTCATTAGCCGAAGATGACGTGTTTATTAGTGAGGAATAATCCGTGTTTCGATCGGAGTGACGTTTGGAACCGTTCACGGCATTTCATTCAAGGACAGTGAAATATTCAGTGAACAGGTCGAAAGGGAAAAGTCGGCCGAACGGAGACCTCTTCATGCTTGGTGAACGCGATCGCGATGAACGACCATTGACGCGGTAAATTCAATTTTCCGTCGGTTTATAAGCTCGACTGTGATCCAGCTATTATTACACATTGTTCCCGGCAGCATGTGATAGCACGGCGGAGAAAAATATTTATAGAACCATTTATATTACATAGTTGCAACGTTAACGCGAGATCTGATACGATCCAATCGATCCAATGTTTCATCGGTCGATTTGTGGGAGTAACGAGCTCAGCACATGAAAGAGTGAAATATCATTAATCTTTATTTCTAACGCAACGAACAGCAGTCAGTTAGTTTCAATCGAACTGCAATTAGCAAAACATCGGCACGCAACATCTGCAATTGATATCGTGGCTGTCGCTCAGATCAGCTGCAACACACTTCATGTTCAGATCCAGTTTTTATTCACTAACTGCTGTTGAATACAAGAGAACAACTTCACTTTAAAGACCGGCTTTTGAAAGTCTTGTGCGGAGACATATATATATATATATATATATATATATATGTTATTTACATCTTACATGTTATCTACATATATATATATATATATGTTATATATACATGTTTTATATATATATATATATATANTTGGTATTACATAAAATCACTGTGCGTTGCAAGGCTTCTTCGTAAAACTTCTCGATGATTTAATGTTATTGATGCTTCGAGCGTTCATTATGCTGTATATAGTCACGCGTGGACTGTGTTGCTCAATCGGGTGATTCATTCGATTATCGAAGACAGAATCGTTAGGAATCGTATAACTGAATAGAACACTGATCGCGAATTTATACGTTTCGATTGTATAGAGATGAAACTGCACGTTATCTGTTCTCTACGCAACGTAGAAACTTTTCAAAGCAGCTTCACCTTGGTCTTTTTTTGCCATTTTCATGTGGTACGGAGATTAAAGATCAGATTTGTTGTATGCTGTAGTGACTCACCTGCAGATGCATGATGACTGATGAAAGAAGTCGAATATTAATGGCAGAGTGTCAGTTGCTAGACGAAAAGCAAGAAGCTGCGAACAAATTGAAATGTCTGGCATTGTCACGTGAACATTTGACTGCACGTTGACGTTAGACATTGCACGTGTATGAAGAGCTTTGAGTACGCGTTATGTCTTTCAAGATAAGTATAATTGTCAGGGTCGTCTAAAATTATTACTGAAAACATTGAAATAGCAAGTAAATATAGATATATTTATATTCCTTCATTCACGGATGATCAACTGTCTCTTGTAGCGAGACATCACACCAGTATAAAAAATTTGTAGCAAATGAAAATGAAAGGAATAGCACAATAAAGAGGACGAGCTTCTAGAGATCATTCGAGTCTCTGATTATTACAAATATATATAAAATTTCCGTGAGAAATTCTAAATTGGTCGTTTTGGTAGTTTTAGTGTTAAAAGCTAACAGCTTCTTGCTGTAATTGTTTACGTTCATTGGAATAATTCGAATAGTTCGCATGAACGTAGCTTTCCACTGTTTCTTACGAAAGTTTATAAAATAACGGAAGAAATTATATTTTAGGAGATTGAAACAGCAACTCGTTCCAACAATGAGCAATTCAAGCATTGATAACAGTTCGAAAGACACAGACGATGTCAAAATTTCGTGTTAAGTTTTATCCAAACAGATGCATGATTATTTCCAATGCTACGTCGTTTCATTTGAACGGATACTTTACTGATACTATTTCGTATGCAAATAAAACAAAAGGAAAGTTTCCGAGGGCAAAGGGTTAATAAAATTCCACGCGTTACTAGTGTTAGTAAATTCGAGTTCGTCGGAAGAAGAGGCCGCGCAATTTACAACTTTTAATCCACGTTAATCCACGAACATTGCTGGTTCGTTCCGTTTCTGCAGAAAGGGCTAATTAACGTTCGATTTAAAGAGCGCGGTGGCGTGTGGCGAAACATCAATAACGGCGAATATCGGCAACCAATTGAAATTCACCGGCCGATTGTCCGCTTAACAGTTTTGTTTACGTAACGCGGAAAATTTCAGTGACAAAAGCGAGCGAGTCGCTGGACTGGTTGGCAGCAAGCGAAGGCGACCAGGCCGGAATCACAATGACCACCGATCGTCTTCGTGAATTACGTCAGATCCATTTGTCATTCGCGTTGCAACGCGGCGATCGTTTCGTGGTATATTCCGAACGTAATTGCGGAACAGCGCGGCGAAATCCAATAAATTCCGGCTCGAATCGAGCCGTTTTTCTTTCCTTCTTTTTTTTCTTTTTTTTTTTTGTACCAATCTGATCTATTGAAACGTACTCGCCGAGGCTCCAGCTTTCAATTCCAGCGAGAGAGAAAAATTGACGCGCGCGAAATTGCTTAAATTGGGAGTATTCGATGGATATAGTTTCGGGGCTTTAGTCGAGCAGAAAGCGGTTTTAAACGTCTCTTCTGAATTCGAGTCCTTTCTGTACGATACTCTTAATATAATGTTAGAGTTTCCTAAAGCTAAAGTCGATTGAGTGAGCTGACGTTTGAGACGTTCACAAGTCAATAAAGATATAAAAAAATATTTTCCTACATGCTTGATATAGCTCTTTTCAACATTTATATACTGTATTCCAAGTTACCTTCTTCGAATGAAAGATAAATATCATTTTTTTTTCCATTTCATATAGAATATCATTTACGTTCTAACAGCGACTTTATGGTTCTGGACGCATAATGTTTATATTTCGAATAATGTTAACAGATAGTTTTACCTACTTCGATGAAAGATAAATATCATTTTTTTCCATTTCATATAGAATATCATTTACATTCTAACAGCGACTTTATAGTTCTGGACGCGTAATGTTTATATTTCGAATAATGTTAACAGATAGTTTTACCTTCTTCGATGAAAGATAAATATTATTTTTTTTCCATTTCATATAGAATTTCATTTACGTTCTAACAGCGACTTTATGGTTCTGGACGCGTAATGTTTATATTTCGAATAATGTTAACAGATAGTTTTATCATTTGATTATTTAGACTCACGCTGATGCCACAACTGTGATAAATCGAATGTTAATGAAACCTAATACGTAAATTACTTAATTAATTAAAATAGGCAATTAGTAGGCGTCCAGAACCATAAGGTCGCTGTTAACACTCTATTGCATTCCGTTCCCAATTGAGAACTCACAGGGAGATTTTTCTATTTTTTTATTTGATTGATTTTGTACATATGTATAAATAAAGTTTTCATACAAGAACATGCAATAAATAATATTTTCTAATAAAATTTTATTATTTATTTCATGGCCACACTCATCTTTAAGTAAACTAACAGCTTTCAGTAAACTAACTTTAGTAGTAACTTCAACTTTAAGTAAACTAACTATATTCTTTTCAACTCGTCATAAAAATTCATGCAATAGAGGGTTAAATGATTGAAAAATCTTTTTTTTGTCATTTTCCAAGAGAACTATTAGGTTCCTTGGAAAAGTTTCAAGAAATTCGAGGTGAAAGTCAACTTTGCGACAACTTTGCATTTCCATCGAATCGAAGGGTTTCTTTCAAACTTTTCTTTCCACCCTGTACACACGTGTGTGTCAACGGATGGAACGGATGAGAAGGCGCTTCCTCCGCGAAAGTGGCAATTCACCACGACGCTGTTTAATCGCTCATTAATTATAGGCGGAGCGTTGGTGGCCGGCATAGGCTTTCTTCGGCTTGATTTACAGCGCGCTTCGATCACCGCGCATCGCTACATAAAACGTTACTTAACCCCGCCTGAAGTAAATCGATTTCTGCGGTTAATTCGCCGCTATTCCGCACTGACTTTGCATACATATCCTCCTCCACGTTTGCATACGTGTTGCCTGCTTTTTTTTTCTCGCTGTCGGTCCGTTTGCTCGAGATTTACGCCTCGTCGAATGGAAAATATCGGTGGTCAGCAGCTCTGGCCGAAGCGTTGATCGTCGAAATTTATAGAGAGAAAGGGTGAAGCCTTGTCGTTGAAACTTTGTCTATTTGCTTGTTCACATTCTGGGACAGAAAGATGTATATTCTATATTTTTCCCTATATTCGACATTGGCTAACTAGATAAGATGGAAATAAATAGTGAAAAGTATATTGAAATGATTGGCGAACGAATGGACACGAATTGCCGGAACTAAGTACATTTTTCAACATACATAACGCTTTTAGAAACGAAAGAATTCGTGTTTTGAAATCTCCGGACTTAAATATTATAGAAAATTGTTGCAATTTGGCGAAGCACACATATCAATGTGGAAAATAATTCGCAAATATTAATGAATTTTAAGAAAAATGTATTGTAGGTGGGAAAAATTGAGTCAAAAAATGGCTGCTGTTATTAAATGCAAAGAAGATCGTAAGTACTAAGTATTAAACAATTATCACACTCACCCTGAAATGCTAAATTTGTTATATTTCGGTTGATACACGATGTGGATAAATATTGTGAACCGAGCAACTTGTCAAGTTGAAAGACTTTCAACAATATTTCGATTGCGTGATTTATTCGCGCGGGAATTCCTGGTTATTTTTAATGGATGACTAGTAACGCATTATCACACCGACACATTAGGAGGAATGTATGTCGTTTCCATCGTTGGCAACGAGAAATCGTGCGCCAAAGATATTCGCCGACACCGAAAGTAGAAAATCCGTAATGGCAATCACACGATTGATAAACCAGCGATACTAAAAATTCATGGAAACACACGACTCGCCTGAAGATGCATTCGAGAAATCGTTGCAGCGATAGTTTCTATTATTAATCTCCCGTGGAATCTGTCCTCGAATATCGAAGAATGAAGACAAGAAATCAGGATGTGCAATCGAAGAGTGATAGTTCTGAAGTATCGATAAAGTAATCGAAAGCATTCCAAAGCTTAGATCTAAAAAAAAATATCGTTTGTATAGTTCTTGTGCCAATTCATGATTATTAGTAATACTTATTACATAGATACTGCGGATTTCTATGCAGAGCAATATTTTAAAGAATGTGATTAAAAAAGTGGGATCTGGATAGAAAATTATTTTACAAGATAAATGTCGTAGAAAACATTGTACTTTGAATACTTCGCATACACTCGCGTAACATACTCACCTTGAATAACTTTTAAAGTATGAGTCGTATGAAAAAAATTTTTATATAAAAATTGTATATAAAAGTTTGGAGGAATACATTCTGTAGTGCATGTATTTTTTTTTTTTTTATTGGCGTTATGGAGAGTTCAATGTCATCTTCACTTTTTTAAATGGAATGATACACCTTTTGATTTCATTAATCCATGCAGCTCAATATTCTCTATTATTTTATTATTATAATATTTATAAAATATTTATTTATAAATTTATAATAATATTTATTTATAAAATAATAATATTATTTATTTAAAAAAGTAAATCAACTCGTGTGTGTCGAAGAATTATTGAAGTTTAAGAGATATTTCAACTTTAATTTTGTAAAATCTATCGTATGGAAAACGAGAACAGTATAAATACAAGAATACTTGAGATTTTTAAAAATTATAATATGTTTCTTAAATCAATAATTTCTTGACATGCACAAATTGATACATTTTTATATAAAATATCGATTAATGGATCAAAAAGTATATGATTTTATTTAAAAAAAGTGGAAGTGACGTTCAAATCGCCTCCGCTTATAAAATAAAAAGAATATGTTTCTCCATGCAACTTTTATATAAAAATGTTTTTCATACCTTAGAAATTATTCGAGGTGAGCAAGTTATTCTCTCATATTACGTATCTGCATACTGTGCAATCTTTTGAAATTTTTTGAACAAATGCATAGAAATAAAAACATTACACGTGCGTAATAGAGTTAGGCTTTCGAGTTCACTTGTGTTCTTTTATTATCAATCGTGTACCAAACGTGTAATCGTGCCAGCGACGCTAGCTCGAAAAATAATATTCGAATACCACTAGGAAGCTTGGGACACGCGCGACTGTGATTATAATTTCGCTCGGGAAAACAATTCTCGTTCTACAATTCGTACAACACTTCTCAGCACAATCCTCCGCTTTCGTTTCTTTCCCCGAAAATACGGCTCTGCGTGAACATCCGCGCGCGGTCTGCTTGCCGCTCGTGAGTCACGCACAACGAAATGGATCGACTGTGTCGTTGCTCAGTCGATTAAATAATTCAGAAGAGAAGAGAAGAGGAAAAATTCGCTGGAGAAATGTCGTGGCGGCCGCGGGAATCTAACAAGGCGCGTCCATCGCGCGCGGAATAAACGCGCGTCACCAATTAAGGATTAAACAGGGTTCCGGCAGTTTCGAGTGGCGAGTTGCTCGTCACACGGGTGTCACTTTGTGGCTAACGACGTGAGCCGTGCTTTCGATCGATGTCTGAAGTGGTCGTTTAGAGGCGCAAGAACGCTGAAAAAACAAACCCTCGACGCTTTCTACGCCGAGCGTGTTACCAAACGACAGGCTTGCTCTATACGCTGAGCTGGTTCTATAAGTTGGTCGATGCTTCAAGATAATATCGTGCCGTATCGCGGCAACGGTCTCACATTGGCTGTGGAAAAGTGAAAGGTCACTCCATTGTAGTACCGTAGATCGGAAGCCACCGGTTGTGACCTTTGACGAAGGAGATCGCTGGACAACTCGCGACTCTCCGTGAGACTTATAGCTCCTTAAAAGAGGGGAAATTGATTACTCTGACGCTGACTCGTTGACCTTGTTGCTGTAATATGTTGCGTATAAAAAAATCGTATAGTTAGCCGGTGATGCATGAAGATGACCAAAGGCGCCAGTTCTCGGGACGTGTTTCTTTGGAGAATGAGGCTGGATATTAACCAATCCTGATGACGTTCACGGTGTATTGAATTAACACCTCGCGAGATGTTACATCACGCAACTATGCACGTGAAAGTAATTTCAAGCTACTAGCAATTTCAAAAAAATGAAACGTTATTATCTGCAATAGAATTATGTAGTCTCGAAAATGTTAGAAATCAATTTCTTTCTTCGACACTCTATCTAAGGACGACGCCATCTGGCGTCAAATTGAATATTGTTGCGAATGACGCGCAGTGATCGCCATATTTTATGTCTCAGTTGTAGTTAAGACTTTAGTGTACGCAGAAGTATCAGATAAAATAAGCCTAAGAAGATAAGTAAGATAAAATTATAATATTTATAAAAAAAAAATTGGCACGAAGATCAACGTTACGACCGTCGATAAGGTGTTAAAGGATTCTTTTTCAAAGAAAAAAAAAATCTGATAAATTAAAGAAGGATTTATTCTTACGAAGAACTTTTTTACTTTATTTGCGTAATTTTCATCTCTGGCAGAGCTCGATTCTTGGGCAGTCGAAAATATCGATTAAAACGAAAAAAAAAATCAATTGCAATAACTTATATATGCGAAAGAAGAATTCATTCATGGACGAAAAATTTTCCATTACATTTGCGTATTTTTCACTCTGGCAGACTTTCTGTGCTCACGGTTCTCGTTCTGAAAGACGTTTTCATAAAACGACCCCCGCCATTTAGGCAGTTGGAAACACGACGGACGAAACGAGCAACGAAACCGCAGTCTACATGTATATTTCGTAGTTATAGTTATTTTTTCGGGGAAACGCGGGCAACGTCGCGATGCAGTTTCCTCGCATCGTACGGGGCGTGTCGACGACTCCCGGCTTTGAGTTTTCTCTCCCTCCCCTCCCGCCTGAGATTGCACGCTCGTTCGCAACGAGCTGCACTTTGATCCTCCACACAGAAGAAAGTTTTTTCGCTGCCGGCATTTTTCCTCGCCAGCTTCCGGTGTTTATTATCACGCGCGAACCGCGAAGTCACGAGACACGAACACCGGTACCTCCTCTCCCTCTCCTCTCTCTCACCCCCGTGTTCCCTTTCGTTCGTTCCCGCGTTAAAACGCGTTATTTGCAACGCTGCAACGAGAAATTCGTTGAAAAACCGACGAAAGCGGTTCAAATCGCTTTCTCGCGCGTGTTTTTTAGTTTCTCACCCCTGTCTTGCCCCCTTTCACAGCTAACTTTTTATATCTTTTTTTTTTTTTTTTTAGAAAACNATTTGCAGATAAATTTTTATAGTAAATCGCGTGCAATGTTATTCTTTGTAATATGCAGAAACAAATGTGTGGAGTTGTATCGTTTTTTTTTTTTCGAATTTTCGAAGAATAATAAACAGAAAATAAAAACATGCAGATGGAAATGAAGACGTTCTAGTAAAGATTACACGAGTGGAAAATCATTACGTGTCACGTTATTAAGAGTAAAACCGTAAGTTGTAGCTTGTTGAACGCGATGTGAGATTACTTCTTGCTCGATGGCATTCGTTTATGGCTTCCCACATCACGACGCAATGAAACATCATGATATATTTTCTCCGCAGAAGCTGATTTACATATTTTTGACGTCAGCCATTTTTCACATGTGTCACAGTGATCCATGTGATCCGTTGTCTGTGTTCCGTAATAAAAAAAGCCTCGGTATAACGTGACGGCAGTAAGAAACTTTAAACCGTTTCGTTCATGCGATATTTCTTACGAGAGAACATTTTCCTTTGGTAATTTTAAAGGATTTTAAATCACTGGACGATTGACTGAAACTTGTCCGCCTCAGTTATTTATCCAATTCCATTTTCTTGGCGTCGACATATTTTCGTGATGTAGGTTGCAAACTTTATTCGCGTAGTTTAATCTCTTAGCTGTGGTGATAAGCAGCATTTTGAAAGTGTGTATTTACATTGTGTCGGTACGGACAACAGAGTATGTGCAGCTGGCAATTGTAAAACTGAACTAAATTACAACGCTAGTTCCTCTCGAAAAATCAATAATTTTTAATTAATTATTTCGTAGCAGAAAGATATTTAGAAATGCTAAGGTCAAAATATTCTCTAAAACTCTCTCTGTATGAAATTTACAAACACGTTTCATTCTCCACAAAAGATTCAACTCAAGTAACAAATTGCAATCATTTTTCTCGCCATTCGTCATTCACACA
Source organism: Lepidotrigona ventralis hoosana (assembly GCA_002806875.1). Classification (NCBI taxonomy): domain Eukaryota; kingdom Metazoa; phylum Arthropoda; class Insecta; order Hymenoptera; family Apidae; genus Lepidotrigona; species Lepidotrigona ventralis. The sequence continues at coordinate 10,999 of NIPQ01119801.1, forward strand.
ATCCGAGTTGTTTATAGGCAAAGTTTCTTAAAAAAAAAAAAAAAAAAAAAAAAAAAAAAAAAAAAAAAAAAATAAAATTCGATTCATCTTTCTCACTTTTCTTCCGAGAAATGGCGACCGGTTTCTTCGAGCGGGAACGTGGTGTTTTTGAAAATCAAAGTAGAAGTTGCTCGATCGTCACTCGCTGCGTCGAAATTCAGTTTGTCGACAACATTGTGCCAGACGAGAGAATGAAAACGATCGATTCTGCCGGCGATCGCTGGTCGGTGGTTGTTGGAGAACGCGTCGCGTCCGCTCTCAACGAGCTAAGTTTGGCAATGAACCACTTGGCCGGAGTTCAAAAACTTTTTAGCCAGCGTTCTTTCGACGATCGTGGCCTGACGAAGACGGTGACTAACGAGCAGCGAGTGCGTCACGCTCCTCTTCTGGGCGCCACCAACCTGTTTTCTCAATGTTTGCGCTCGCGTTTGTAGCCATGTGTGTATGTGTGTGTGTGTGTCGCGACGTCACGCGTTTATGCCTCCGCTACCGGCTTTTCTGGTCACTCGTTCGTATTTCATTTTTCATGCCCGGCTCTCGTCCTAAAGTGGGACACGAGTTCTCTTGGCCCGACGCGTTTCTCACCGACCTCTTCCACATGCTCTCTCTCCTCTCTCCCACACTCGCCGCTCGTGTCTGGTCCCATTTTCTTCGCAGTTTCTTCCACAAGAACGAGGATATTTATTGCCGAACGATAAGTCGTTTTTTTTGCACGATAGTTTCGCTGTCGTTATCGAGATTCACTTGTAAGATGTTAAGTCAAAGAGTAACTTGTTTGCTTGTGTGTTTTATCACAAATCGACCTTCATTGGCCATCAGGCAACTGGTGAACCTGATTACACCAAAAAGTTCTTATCTCTTTCTCGGCAAAAAAAAAAAAACAGTTCCAAGAACAAGATTTGATATCGTCGTCAGCAGTGAAATTTAGCAAACCACGTCAGACAATTTTTCACGAGCTTGTATAATGCAACAGCGTTGTTTTGTTCCTTTAGTTGCCAGATTACAAAATGAAATCAGTCACGTACACGTGGCTGCGTCTGTTGTGAAAATTTTTTAACTTTGCTCTTTCAAAGAAATAAAAATTCCAAGGAAACATTGCGCAAGGAATAAAATTCGCGTTGAAATAAGCAGAGTAGCGTCCTTGGATCAGACATTGAATTATCTTCACCGCACACGTCTCTTCGTTGGATCCGTAAGTTTCTTCTAAATCCAGTGTCACGGTGATAGGAGATTACTAAAAAGAAAAAAAAAAAAATACCAATCAAAGTACTAGCACTGAACAGTAATCAGTTTATGTATCAGGATGGATCCACGATCCTAAATACTAATACTAATACTAAAATACCGTGAGAAGTCCACAAAAGTATCTCAACTTTATTGAGTCTTAGGCTTCTTCTAACAGAGTGTTATCTGAGAATTTTCCCAGAAAGGGGCAGATAATTTCGTGATGCTACGAGCACGTTCTCTGTTCGAGACGCAGGCAAAAGCTCGGAAGCTGTCGCGTCCTCACGCTGGCAGGCGTAATTATCATCGATTAATCTCGCACCGTGGAACCAGAGTCTGCGACAGCCTGCCTGACGCAACAATGTCGCGGGCAAATCGAGCGTTGAAGAGAACCCCCGCCTCTAGGATGTCAGTGTCAAGCCAAGTTCGTTTCCTTTCATAATGTATCCGTCGGGTCGACGCTTATTCGCGACGCGTTGTTTCAACGGGCGCGCGAAGTCGCACGCGAGCTCGTCGCACGACTGTCACTCATCGGTGCAATTTGTGTCGATGAGGCGGCTCTCCGCTCAGGAGGGAAGGCTCCTGAAACGTTTACCGAGACGCGTTGTTTCAACGGGCGCGCGAAGTCGCACGCGAGCTCGTCGCACGACTGTCACTCATCGGTGCAATTTGTGTCGATGAGGCGGCTCTCCGCTCAGGAGGGAAGGCTCCTGAAACGTTTACCGCTGGCCATTAGCAGGGATTTCGCAAAGGGGTGCGAATCAGGGGTTGAAATTCTATTTCCAGCGTCGGCCCCGACGCCGCCAGATATTTCGTTTCGTTCATTCTCTAGCCCATTCCGAGTTTATCGTTG
>NIPQ01119810.1:0-12809 GCA_002806875.1 Lepidotrigona ventralis hoosana
TCGAGAAATGTGTGTATCGTATGATATGATGCATAGTTAACAGCGTTTGTGCAATTAATCTGCGCGACTAAGCTTATCAATTTAAATGTACGATGACTTTTCGAGAAAAGTCTCACACACCTGACATTTGGGTTTTTCTGGCCTCTGTTATTTGTGTAATTAAACTGCAAGCTAATCTTGCCACTGAAACTACATACTGTGTCATTGAAATTCAATCGTGATTGAAAATCGCAAGATGAAAACGTCGAATAACAATAATCTCTGTATTCGCGTTGAATAATTTCGGTTATACATACTTTTGACAGTAAATTAGAAGGAAAACAATAATACGAAGAATGAAACAACGAAACGAGAATTAAAGAGACAATGCACAGTAACATTTAAATATTTGCTTTCGGTTCTTTTTTTTCCTTTCAATAGTTTTGAATAATTTGCAATTAAGTGTAATTTGTGCAATTGTTCTTTGCAAAATGGAGAATACTATCGCAGATAAGACGTAAAACGTTTAACCTTGCAATTATACGTTTCGTAATGTCCAGCTTTTCACTTGAAATCATTTCTTCGTTTGAAAAGAAAATGAGCGCGTGACATTTCGTTCATAGTTGCACCGGTCGAAATTTTCACGATTCTGATCTCTTTCGGAACGCGTTTATTTCTCTGATAAAACCTCTAAATCCGTTCGTAATGAATAGATGAAACTAGCATAATTTTTTCACCCGTGTTCCCGTTGCAAGGTCCCGGTGTCTTCTCGCCTTGCGATTCGCTTGAATTATTCATGGAATAATAATTCGCTCGAATTATCGAGTGGTAAAATGCAACTCGTTACGGAACGAAATCGCAGTTTTATTTATTTGAATTATTGATCTCTCGCGAAGGAGAGTCTACGCTGTGAGACGCGAAAAAAATTCGAGATCCTTCAGGAATTTCTCTTGCAGCGGAAATGCAACTCGTTACGGAACGAAATCGCAGTTTTATTTATTTGAATTATTGATCTCTCGCGAAGGAGAGTCTACGCTGTGAGACGCGAAAAAAATTCGAGATCCTTCAGGAATTTCTCTTGCAGCGGAGGAAGAAACAGGCAATTGTACACCGTGCAACGTGTATCCACGGTTGCATGTTCGAACTGTCGCGATCGCGAAGAATGCCGGAGAGAAGGAAATTTATTACTCGTCTCGCGCAATCAGCGCACTTTCAATGGAAAAGTTGACTTGTTGATTTCTTTCTCTCTCTCTCTCTCTGACAGCACTTCGACAGTTAGCTACCGTTTTTCATATCGTCCGCAACGAAGCGTTAAGCAATTGATAGCGGTAGTAAACTCTGCAGCTCTGATAAGGGAATGAGAGAAGAAACGATGCTGGAAACGATGATACTGCGAGAGAGAGAGAGGTCAAGGTAAAAATTTACTCGTCTGCCGTTCCTTAATAAATATCCTGCAGCGTCTAGAAAAGAAAATTCCTTTTGGTTTCCCGCGTTTCACACTCTCTTTTCACATTCTGTTTTGGTTCCTCGCGTTTCGTGAGCAGAATCAGCAAAAGGAAGGGGCCATGCGATTTTTATGATATGAATTTAGGTTTCAATAAACGACGGCACGGTTCTTAAAACACGTTCTTATCTCTCTCTCTCTCTCTCTCTCTCTCCCCCATTGACGTTGGTAATCTTTATGGGATTTGAAGATCTCTTAAATTTCCGTTATCCGTTTCACGATATCGGAAGCTGAAATTTTCAAAGCTATTTTCCCATAATGTTCAGATTCTCTGTGTGTGTTTATCGGTTCATGACAGATTATATTTCTCGAATTTGAAAGAACGTAGAATAGACGAAAATTGCAGAATATTAAATTCGATAGATGGAGGCGAATAATACAAATGCAACGACAATGGTGGATGAACTGTTCATCCGGATGGTAACGATATCGAAATCTAATATCATTTGCTCGAGGAGAAACCCGAAGACATCTGGAGATCCTAATATTAAAAAAATTTCCAAATCCTTCAATCATAAATGGTACTACAACTACGAAGAAAATTGAAAATTGAAAATCCGTGTCTGGTAATAATTGAAACTTGATCTACTAAGTCCTATTCGAATAGATCCCATTGGATTCACGTAGTTGAATGAAATTCTCGTCGATAAACTGATGTTCACGTGAAACGTAAAACACAAAAGTGAACAAGACCTCGTCATCCGTGAAGTAGCAAGGAAAATTACAAAAATCACGAGTCCAACAGGCATGAAAAAATTATTATCAAATCGCAGAAGAAGCGAGGAAGAATCGATCGCGCGCGCGCCCTGGATGGATCATGATTGCTCGTCACGTGCTTGGTTAGAGAGATAAATAACAGGCGGAAAATGTTCACAGCGTGAAATATTTCGCCTTTTCGTCCCCCGGCGAGGGAGATAAAACGGTTCGTCGTCGCGGTCGCAGAATTAATCGACAGCCAATCAGGCCGGAGGAGTGTTCCGGTGTTCAGGCCAATGAACAACGACGCGTTATCAAGCGGCTAGCGTCATATAACCGATCGCCAGCACCGTCGGTCGTGCACAAAGGATTCGAAAACTGTCGTTCTAGCTTGGTCGTCCGGTGGCAGGATAACAAGCATAAGCAAAGTGGCGCGAGTTCATTTTGTTCACTTTCGAGTAGAGGAAGCTTTTTGCACGAGCAGGCGAACTCCGTTCGCAGCGTGCCGCAACCGCGCGAGCAACCGACTGTCAGCGGAAGGCCGAACAGCTAGGCGCGATCGGTAGAAGCTGTGTTGTTCGTAAGTGGCGCGCCACGCGTATCAGTCGGTCGGCTGATCGTCGAGCGATTCGGCCGCGTGCTGTTGTTCCCGCAACTCACTCGGCTGAGAGAGAGAGAGAGAGAGAGAGGCTCGGGGCTCGAGTTGGAAACGAGCTGCTGCTGGCGAGCAGTTGAAGGCCCGAGGAAGTTCGAGGAGGTCGACGTCGAAGCCAGAAGGGTGAACTGGGCTGGCTGGACCAGTCGGTTGTTGTGGAACCCGCTTTGAACAAGCGGCGCGATGCCAGCTGGACTTTTCATCGTTGTCAGCGTCGTCGGTCTGATCGCCGCCTTGACCGATGCCGCCTCCATAGGACACGCCGCGCACGGCATCAAGGCCACGGACTGTTACAGGTGAGTGAAAGGGAAACCGACGAAGGTGCAACGCGCCGCTCGAATCGCCTCCTTCCTGCCTGGAAAAACCCTTCTCCTCCTTGCCGGTAGTTTGCGCGAAACTACCGACCGAATATACATGCTAGATACGCTCTTGGCCCAGATATATCTTTCTTTCTTCTCTCCTACGAAGCAGTTCAGTTCCTTTGTTCCTTCTCTTTCTTTCTTTCGTTTCCCCGTTCTTTGTTTCCGTGCATTTTTTCGCCTCCTGTTTCATCAGGGATGAACTGTCGTTTGGAATAGAGGACGTGATCTCAGGTTGTCAGGCGAACGACAGAACGAGGGAGAGATTAGGGACTTCTATTCTGTAATTGTTTCGCAAAGCTAAAGCTTGCCGATCGACTTGTAATTCTCTCGATCTCGTCTGTGCAGTCAGGTTACTTAAAATCGAACGACTTTGAGTTGAGTGACCTGACGAACAGTGAGACGACTTAAGAGGCAAAGTATCGATGATTTTATTGTATGAGTGATCGAAGGCTCAGTGTTAATTGCCAAATACTCGTACAACGTTCGGATTCAACATTATGCAAGCTGCCGAACCTTCGATTAATTAATCGTAGCAAGTCACAACCAAATTTCACGACCAAACTATCGACAACAGCTGTTGAAGCGAAACGCAAAACTCTTCTGTTTTATTAAGAAAAAAAAGAGAGAGAGAGAAGTGACGATCCCCTTTCCATTCCACTTCGAATCGTATCGATAGCGGGCCGAACAAAGAGAAACGAGGAGTCAACGTCTCGCAAGTACAACGATAATATTACTTGACAGTGTTTCTACACTTACGAGCGGCATTCTCCTTTCACCTCACTCGTGTTACAATAATTTTGCAAATTATTTTTCGTTATTATGAAGAAGCGCGCCACCAAGAAGAACGAGATTATCAAACGATATATTAACAATCAGTTAACGATCGTCAAAGTTATCTGGCTGCGGTGTAGTCTCGTTATCTCTTGGATTTCGATTGCACTTGAACTTTCGATTGTTCGATTCGATCTTCGAACCTTTTGAAAGGAGGGCATTTCCACGACGAAACACTTGGCTGGATATAAGAACGTGAAATGAAATATATTTGTCTTGTCCAGTCGCTGTTGGACAAAGATAGAACGTCCCTCAAGATAAATTCCGGGAATGTTGATTAATCACAATCCGGCGAAAGAATTTGATAAATTCCAATTTTTCCGCGGAACGAACGAAGTCTTATTTCGAACGATTTATTTATCGCGCGCTACTACAGCGATGCAAGGCTGGCAGCTCTGTTCGAATAGTCGACAGTACTTGGAAATAGTTGTCCTTTTTTTTATGCGATCGTTTCACTCATTACGAGCGCAATTACCGTTATTACTTGGCTTTTTGTTCAAGGAATCCGACGAGAAACGAGAACGATGGTCGAGATCACGATCATTTCTCGCGGGCGTAAACTCTGCGTTCGATCTGACAATTTTTCAAGAACATCGCGTGGAAGACGATTCCACGATCTGGAATCGCGATTGTTCGTGAATGTTTGTTTACCGAGAGAATGCATCATTTTTTTTCGTGAAATTTTTTTATAATTTCAAATCAGTCGGGAAGTAACTTTTTGCGCGCGCCTTGTTGTTATTTAAATATCTATCTGTCACTAGAAATATTAATTTCGCGATATTTTCGCGTTATCGAATTGTTATCTCGTGTTACGTCCAATTGAATAATCGAAAAAATTTTCGCAAAAATTTTCGATCTTCTTTGAAAGCTTTTTTCAAATGATAATTGCTCTTTCATCCTTCGGGCGATTGTTATTATTATTGAACTCTGTGTTATAATGTTTGTCTACAGTAACCCCCATAAATATTGAAACTGTTGCAACTTTGTAAAAAGAAATCGTGCAACGATGAACTTGCGGCTCACTTCAATGTTCGAAGCCTCTACAAAATCATTCGTTCTATTCATTTTATTCTAGAATGTTTTTTACACTGTGAAGCAAATCATGAAGTGAAGATACTTCTCTTCTCGAAAATGCTATAAATTGTTATGGCGTATAAAATCAGAAACTTGCTGTACGATTTTTCTTCTCGTCAATTTCTTGAACCTCGAATGTTACGAACTTTCATTATCCAAGTCTAATGTTCAAAGTTCAATAAAATCCTACAGATTCTACATCAAGTTTTCAGATGTCGTTGAAAAAACGAGGTTTCAAACTTCGAATCCATTGTAGTTTCAGTCGTGAGAAAAATCGTTCAATATTTTTAGCATTTTCGAGAAGAGAAGTGTCTTTAAATGTAAAAATATCTTTCTTGTTGAAGCTTTCGTTTGCAAGAAAAATCGAGTATAGTACGAGAATAACCGTCACGAGGATATTATAAAAAGTGTCATTTTAAAAAAAAAAAGAAATAAACGTGATATATTTTCAAATTCGATGTTCTCGAGAACGAAGCATCTGACAACGAGATCGTTATCCTGTTTCTTACTAATTTTTGTGGAACAATCCTCTGTTAATTAATTACAATCAAGCATATCTAATAAAATTTTCAAACTCGACCTCCTCGAAAGCGAAAGCAAGAATCGAAAAAATTCTACTCCGTCCTTCTCGACTCATTTTTTTTTCTTTCCTTTTCGAAATGCTTTACAACGAGCCCAAGTTTGTCATTGCACGATTTTTACAACATTGTAACAAACAGCTTCGACATTCGATATTAATGGAAATCACTGTGTATTTTCATCAATTAGGTTACTAGACAGCCCGTCAAATGAATCGGTGTACACAGCCGATTCTAGCATAACGCAATTCAACCACGTCTATTTGACCATTCGTGATTGCACGCGACCATACGCAGTCTTATTCGACAGACAAATAATTCTCGTTGACAGCGTGTTTCCGATCATTATTGGTACGTGCTGCTTTTAAACGCTCCGTCGTCGTAGCAAATAATCAAATAAATCCTGCGACTCGTTCCTTTCGATTGGTCTTCGATATGACTTTATGATCGGAACAAGAAAATTTTAAAAGAAATATATATACATATTCCTTTGTTGTCTTTCGCTAATTTCATTCGTGTCGCGTACAACAACACGACAACATTGCGAACAATGAATTTATCGGTCACGCAAATACGCGGTAATTGTCGAACGTCGGTGATAACGATACCTCTTCCTTAAATACACATCGATTTCGTAAACATATTTTCGAATGATCGCTCCAGTTTCAGATGGACTTCCCAGCCGATTTCTCCGAGTAATCGATAATCAGAGAAAAGAAACGGAAGAAACAACAGCCTGGCTTATTTATTCTCGCCAGGTCGGTGCAGCTTGAAACAAACGGCAAGCCAATGGCCGCTGCACTTTCAACGCTATTAAACGTAATTGAACCTCGGCCTCATTGTTCCACTGTGAATTCAGTTGAATGGCTCGAACCTCCGAGTTCAAGGCTAATTCATAATTCATTTGCCGACTACTGATGTGCGATCCCTGTCTTTTTTTCCCTCTTTCGTGACGTTTCGTGGACGCGAAACAGGTCTCTCTCTCTCTCTCTCTCTCTCTCTGATGACAAAGTTCTGCCATTTCGCGTTTAACAAGTAAATTTACATTGCCCCTGGAAATCGATTCATCTCCAATTGAAAGTTCCCTAGTTCCCCCTAACGAACGTGACACGGAAACGCAGTCAAAGATAAATATCCTTATTCAAACATTCGCGATCGGCGACGTAGCTGTTAGATCGTTCGAAAAATTTTTTTCCCAACTGAATTCTGGCAATGTAGTTGCACGTTCGTTTCAAAATTGGCGCCCTTGCTAACCGTTTAGTGGCCTGTATATCACACGACCAAATAACTGAATAGAATTTCTGTTCCAAGCGAAACATACGAGCGTTCAGTAACATAATTGAACAGTGTTATTGCAATTATCCAAAGTTTGCGAGCTGAAAAAACCTGTTTAACTATCACACGCAATCTTTATCGTTTTTTTGTTATCAAATTTTCATTCTGCACAGTTTCTTTGCACGTTTATTATTCAAAAGAAACGAGGGAACAGTTTCTTTCTAGTAAGAGAAGAAGGAGATAATCTCGTGAATAACGCGAATTATGAATTTAATAATGATAGTGACGCTACAAATTTCAACTCCAGATAGTACAATTACATAGCCAAACGTCCTACGATCGCGGATGTGTTAACGCCGGAACTATGAAAATTGTCGAAACGATCAATTTATAATTTTTGTCAGATACTTTGCAGCGTATTCTCCAGGATTTAAATATAATCCTTCGTAAAATATAATGAAAAACAAAAGCTTGTATTGTAAAGTTTCTCTATTTCAACGACTCTGACGGAAACTTTATGTCTTTAATACGATTTCGCTTTACAGCGCGATCATGCTGCTCAGATTTCGTCATCGAATAGTGACACAGTTGAACAAACATACGAGCGTTCAGTAACATAATTGAACAGTGTTATTGCAATTATCCAATGTTTACGAGGTGAAACTACTCGTTACCTGTTTAAATATCACACGCAATCTTTATCGTTTTTTGTTATCAAATTTTCATTCGAGTTGCACAGTTTCTTTGCACGTTTATTATTCAAAAGAAACGAGGGAACAATTTCTTCCTAGTAGGAGAAGAAGGAGATAATCTCGCGAATAACGTTTACACGCTACAAATTTCAACTCTGAAGGGGTGCCAGATAGTACAATTACATAGCCAAACGTCTTAACGCTGGAACTATGAACTATCAATTTATAATTTTTGTCAGATACTTCGCAGACGTGAAACAGCGTATTCTCCAGGATTTAAATGATCCTTCGTAAAATATAATGAAACAAAAGCTTGTATTGTAGAGTTTCTCTATTTCAACGACTCTGATGGAAATTTTATGTCTTTAATACGATTATACAGTACGATCATGCTGCTCAGATTTCGTCATCGAACAGTGACACAGTTGAACAAACATACGAGCGTTCAGTAACATAATTGAACAGTGTTATTGCAATTATCCAAAGTTTGCGAGGTGAAACTTACAAAAATTATAAATTTATAATTTTTGTCAGATTCTTCGCAGACGTGAAACAGCGTATTCAGGATTTAAATGATCCTTCGTAAAATATAATGAAACAAAAGCTTGCGTTATGAATTGTAAAGTTTCTCTATTTCAACGACTCTGACGGAAACTTTATGTCTTTAATCGTCTTTAATACGATTATACAGCGCGATCATGCTGCTCAGATTTCGTCATCGAACAGTGCAATGATTATTTTTCTTTCCAATGAAAGAGTGTTCTTTCCTAAACCACCATTTTTTGCAATGATTATTTTTCTTTCCAATGAAAGAGTGTTCATTCCTAAACCACGTGCCATAAATTTTTTTACTTTGCCTGCATTCTTTAAATAGCCCGTGGCACTAAAAAAAGACCAGCTTTCGTTTTACGTTCTCGAGGAAATCTTCTTGCTTCGTGCGGAAGCCGAGAATCGAAAGCAAATATCCTGCTCCAGGCGTCGGTTGAGCTTATTCGTTACATATTCACCGGGAATTTCGATGCCACCGCGGGCTATCGATTCGCCAACCGATCGTAGGTGATAACCGTAGAAACTTCTTTCTTCTCAGAGTTCGCAGAAACAGAATAGCGCGAGTCGTTGTCGAAGATGGACAATTGTCGAAAAGAAGAGAAAAGAAAATTCGTCAGTCCGCGTTTTGTCTTTCGCCGCGACGCGTTGTTCTTCAATGGGAAGTGTGGCCCATTTCGATCATAACGTCGCCATAAAGACGATCGTCGATATCCCATAAATTCGTGGCGCAAATTGATGTCAAGGCAAAGTGTCCGATGATAACGGCATCGTTCTTTTCGTTACAAGTTGGATTAGAATCTACGAAACTTATAGAATCCCTGTCCAATTCGGTGGAAAGAATGGCAACATTGACAACCATAAGAGTATCAACGATGAACGTGTTGTTGAACGTGCATCACTATCCTCGCGATTTGTTTGTTCCACGATTAACCTCTTGATCGCCGCGTATTTTCAATTTAAAAAAAAAAAGTACTTTTACTAATAAATAAATAATCTAAATGTTTTCTACTCACATAACTGGTGAGCCACAATCAATTAGGATATAATTTGCCACACAATAGATCAAATACTAAATATTAAAAAAATAGAAAAAGTTACATGCACGTTTGTCCATTGTCAATTTGAAATGTTACAATTTTATAGTCTAAAAAATACACATATATATTATGCACGATAAAACTAATATTTATTTTGGGTGTGGTATACTTTGAAGCAAGTAGTTGAGCAGAGTGGAATTTTACTTTTCGCACGCGAATTTTCTTTCTTGCCTTTTTTTCGAAGCAAGACACAAGAATATATATTTTTTTTTTAGTGTTAGAAAATGATTCTAGATATTACTATTAAGAAATCGAAATTAATTTCGCTTTTATTTAGAGTACATGGATTGGCACGCAAGTGGTTAATGCATTCTTATTCATTTATTGTTTACAAGTATATATATTATTTATAGGCAGTACGTTCGTTTCAAAAAAATGTGGAAAAAAATTAAACTATACTTTAAACAACGGAGAAGTGTTTAGTACACAGTGGATGCAGAAAGTATTCGTACATTTGATGAAAAGTTGTAACATCTACGTTCGTGAGAAGAAATCGTGCAGCAAGTTTCGAGCGATTTCTGTAAAGAGGGAGTTCCAACTTCAGGAATTTGGTTGTGGAAAAATTTTTCGAGAGAAAAAGTTTGAATGCTTGCCCGAAACTCTTTTGGAGAAACTGTTAAAAAGAAGCTTGGAAAATCTTTCAAAGACACTAATTGAGAGTAGAGGTTTCGTGTTTGAAAAATGAATCTGGATAGTGCACGAATACCTTTTCTAACCTAAAGTTCTTTTTACTAACAGATTCTTTCGAGTTTAAATCTCGTAAGGAATTTTCAAAAGTATCTTATCAAGTATATTATGTCAATTTCTTTACTTTCCTTTCTTTGTGCAGTTAATCGATTCGCTCAAAAAGGAAGGAATATTAAAATTAAATGGTGTCTGAAGACTTTTAAGTGAGACAATTTTAAGAATTATCTACGTCTGTATTTATCATTTCGAGAAAGAAATTAATCGACAAACTGATAATTTCAAGAATTAATCTTGCTTTCATAGTAAAGTGCTACCAGTGAAGAAATATATATTATCGCTCGCGTGTGAAACGTTCGAATAGCAATGTGTGACTGCTGTCGTGTAGAAAAGGTGTGTGCACACCATTCTTTACATAATCGAGAATAATATTTCTGCTTGAGAAAAATTTGCCGCATAAATCTAACTGAACATGTACTTTGCAACACGATTCATTGTACGTACGTGACGCGGGTTCTCAAAACTCGATGTAAAGAACGTTATAGAAATTCAGACAACGATGTGGAACACGTGATATGAAATTAATATCCTCCTTCTCACGCTAGAATCATCAGAGTTTAAATGATTAATTTCAATTAATTTTTGAAAACACTAGTTCTAGTTGTTTTTCAAATCGAAAGCTCTGTTCCCAGCAGTTGAAACAGGTTCTACAAAGATTCGTAAGGAAGATAAATTTGCATATTCGCGATTCGATCTGACAGACTTGCCCCATTTCGAACCAGTGTAACGTTTGCTTGGTACTCGTAGTTTCGTAAAATGGCCATCGGTGGAATTTCAACGTGCCATTGTAAATCCACCAGTTTGCTAACGTTCAAAGAGGTGAAAGGAGTACGTTTTCTTCATGTATTATGGAGGAAAACTGACGAAGACCGGATTGAAGGTTGTTTCAAGAGGCGCAACCGTGGAATCAGGATCAAAGATCAATAAAAAAGGACCAGCTCCATTGAAATTCCGATTACGTGACCGGTTTGTCTTTGCTCCTTCGGGGGACGTTAGTGTTCCTGAAATGGCTATCGAAAGAAATTATATGGCAGCTGATAGGAACTTGCAGGATCCATCAGATCGTACTCAACAGTTGCACGACCAAAATTGGCCAAATTCGACTGGGAGATTAAATTTTTTTTTTTTTTTTTTTTTTGGAAAATNTGGAAAATCGTCATGGCAGGCTAGACGATTCAAAGATCGTGCAAAAGATCTGTCGTAATTACGAGACATCTATAGAGAAGTGAAACTGCAAGGCGTGTCCTTGTCATGAATTCGTTATGAAACGTTGATTGCCGCGCCGCTGAGCACACGATATAATGGCAGATTATCTCGGATTCGAGTCCCAGTCAACATTGAAACAAATCCATCTCGACGTGTACGCGCATGTCGTTATCGCCGATATATACTCGATTGTCCAGCCGTAGGAATTTTCCCGTCTCGTTCGATAACTCGGAAGTAAGTAGTGTCTGAGATTGTCTGTCGTTGTTGTTCGACGACGTTTAATTCACCAATGCCAACGTATCATGCGGGATTGTGCGCGTAATAATACATGCAAGTGGATTCGAGTCGCCCAGAAAGAAACCAGTTCCTGGCAACGAATCTCTGAAAATAGCGGCGTTCCGGAAACGTGGAAAGAGAGAAGTTCGGACAAATCGCCAGGCGAAAATACAAGTTGCTAGGAGAGATAAAAGCTTCCAAGTGGAAAAGAAAAGCAAAGGGGAAATAACATTCGATTCGGGCGTTGCTAGGTTTCGCTGCAGCAATCGAGGCATTCTCGTGCAAATTTCTACCCTTATGGTTGCGACCGGCATCGGGCATCATTTCATTCTCGAGCGTTAGCAGATTCTCAAGGTTCGTAAATACGTAAATACGAGGGGAAGAGTGTCGGCGCGTTTTGCGGAAGAAATTTTTCCATGCTACGCGTAGTGGAAACCATCGTCAATCTGCCCTTTCGTCTGACGATAGTTGACGAGGACGGAATAAACGGGAGAGAGGAAAGCGAAATGAGAGATAGTCAAGCGGCGAGGCGACACTTCGATTGACCCGTGAAACCTCGGAGTAGTTCAATCTCATAGCGAGTAGGCGATAAGACAGGGTGGAGAGGTCGAGTTACTTCGATCCAGGGAATCAATTCGATTTGCTTCTTGGCCGACTGAGCCGACTCGTAAGAAGCAAGGTTCCTCCTCTCCGGAGAATCTCGGTGACGTTCGATTTCGTTTCGTTTCGAGAGAATCTTCTCTGGAGAGAGAGAGAGAGATACTGTCGCGTGTCTCCTCGTTCGATCATTTCGAGCACGAAACATCGGTCTAACCTGAAACATCCGTAGACTTCTATCGTCGATTGCGAGAATTGTATCGAATTCCCCAGTACTTTTACCTGTTGCTCCTCCCTGTACTCGAATCTATCTAGAGCGTGCTCCCGTTACACGAGCTGTGCAGCTCTTCAAGCTCAACCTTGTGTTCTGCAACCTTGCTTCGTTTTATCTTTCTTGCTCTCTTCCTCCCCTCCAAAGAAAAAAAAAAAATTCACGCGCAAACAAAATTTCAAAATTCCGATACTACGAACGGTAAATTCTTTCACGCGGTCCTGAAATTCTACAAAGTAAATTCTACGTAACTCACGTATCGCGCGTGTTTCCGTTCCTTTTTCTGCCATCGAGGAATGGTTGGAACACACGAGGATAAATTGCAAAGCTTTCGGCAAGTGCACATCGTCGAGATAAGGGTTGAGAAATTTTTTCGAGTTGCGTTCCGCACCGATGACGAGAACAACCGCAATGGAACGATTG
>NIPQ01119814.1:0-12741 GCA_002806875.1 Lepidotrigona ventralis hoosana
CCTACCTCCCCTCTCCCCCCCCCCTCCAAAAAAAAGAGAAAAAAGGAAGAAAAGAGGCCAGCAATCGCATTATCCTTTGCCACGTATTCCGAGCGAGCTGCTATTTGTTCGTTTTTTCTATCAGCTTTCGTTCACGCGTGCCCTTCGTATTTTAACGATTCACCGTTCTATATACGTGCGACGTTCTGCGGTATATTACGATGATTCGCGTGTACAGCATCGTTTCTAATTGTTTCGGAAGGTTCGGACGTATGTTTCATCCGTGGCCACGAAGGGCGCCGTTAATGTCCCGCCGCTGACTCGCGATGATGTTCAGGGTCGGACCCCAGCATATTTATGCGCTTGTACTAATGGCCTGATAATACCGGTCGTGAACGACTTGGCCGCGCAGGCGGCGCACGATATATATATATATATATATATATATATATATATATATATATATATATAAAAAANATATATATATACTACCGAACACATTTCTCTCAATAGTTTCGCAATCGCTACGTTTGATGGCGATATTGTCTATTCTTCGCAACGTAATAACAATTACTCGCGAGTAAAACGAGAATCTTTCTCCCTTAAAACGTCGTCGCGTAAAACACCGTCGAGTGTCCGAATGTCACAGATGCTCGGAAAAAGAAAACCATTTTCATCGCAGCATCGAGCACCAAGAGGAACAAAGCGACAAAGAGGAAGCGGAAAGGCCGTTCATAATTGCCAGTGCATTGTGGATATTAATTCTGTGGCTCGTTCATATCGAAAGTAATATCGACCGGGGCCTAGCCGAGGGAAAGTCCAATAGAAGTCGTCCCAAGATGAGTTACTGCCTTTAATTTCCCGATAATAGGGCTGGAGCAACCCTCCGACTAACCGTTTCCTACCATCTCCCCGCCTCCCCCCCCTTCGACGTCCTTTCACGATTTCGCCCCGCTATTCCTTTCTCTTTCCGTTAAGGCCTCTCCTAGCCACTTGAAACCCAACGAACCGTCGTCGGCGTCGTCCTGCTCGAACGCGTTAACCTCTTCCCCGTCCTCTCTCGCAGGTACCCGCTGCCAGAGGTGGCTGCTGAATTGTTCCCTGATAGTTTCCGTGCGGGAGACACTCGGGCCAGTAGTTAACTTTGCGGTCTGGGCCATTCATCCCCCGTGGAACAACTATTTTATTGGCAAGCCCGCAATAACCCTTCCCCCGCTCTTGGCGGACGTTTATCAGCGGCGAACTATGTTTACCGGCACCGGTGGCTTCGCTCGCCATATTTTTTTTTTCTCTCTCTTTCTCTCTCTCTCTTTTTTTTCAAATAGACGAATAAATCGGTCGAGCGCAATTAACGAACGGAAAAGAAATCAAACGATGCTCGTTCTATTTTTCTCGCCGTCAACGACGCGACAATTACGGAGATCGATGCTTTTGTCCATTTGGGTTTTGTTTATCGGGAACGGTAACGAAGACGACAAGAGAGGACAATTCGAGGCGTGAAAATTGTCGCCAGGTGGGAACGACAATCGAATGAAGATACGGGATACGGGGACGATGAACGGGAAGAGTTTCTTCGAGAAATATTAATTTTTTTCGACGCATCGCGCCAAGTTACACTTGGCTAACTTTCCGGCGAACTTGTCGAACGAAATTCCGGAACGCTGGCCAATCTGCGTCCTTCCGCTTCACGCGACGCCGCGTTTCTTTCTCATCGTGGACAAAAGGCAGTCTATCAGAAGGAACGCAGAGCACCGGTCGCAAGGGTACAAAGTGATGTCACCGTAATTGAAACCGTCGAATCGTGCCGGCCGGGGAACCCTTCCCCGCTGGTAGACCGGTGTCCACCGCGAATAAAGTTATTAAATATTTTTTACGGCGGACATCGCAGCTGTGACCGTCTCACCGAGTTCATCCAGTCGAGCATGATTCGAATCTTTCCACGAAACAATCTTCCTTGAAAGGTTATTCCGTTCTGTCACAATAACATATAGGACTAACGTGATCNAAAAAACAAAAAAGAAACGAAAACGTAAGAGAAAGTCGAGGGAATGACGAGTCCCTCGAGTCGCGTTGATTGGAAACGAGCAGACAGTGACGGATCGAAAAGAAGGAAAATGCAAGCGAGATCGTCAGAACCGTGAAGAACCGTTTTGGCCAATTTCGTGGATGTCATCGGTCTTATTGAATTAGAAGAACGACCTCATTTTTCTGGCGATACGCGTGCACATCGCCTGGCAATCCATACGGCAACGAGCAGCATCACTTTGCACCATCATGCTGACGTTGTCGAATTCCCTTTCTCTGCCGTACGTAGGACGCCTTGTATCTCTTCTGTCCCTTCTTCAGCCGTGTACAAACGTAACCGCAAGCCACACTGTTGCCGTACGTACTTCACAAAGTTTACCCGGGCATTCCGACGATATTGAATTGAAATAAACCGTCTCTCTGCCTCCCTCTCTGCTTTTGTCTCGCTTCGAGTTTCGAGCCACCGGCAGTGCGCAGCGTGAAGAAAGAAAAAAAAAAGAAAAAAAGAAAAAAGAAACAACAGTTTCCAGTGGAAACTGGCTTTCGTACAATGCAAATCATTCGAGGAACGTAGTACACGCTTTCTAAGAACGCTGTCTAAACGCTGACTCCGCTGGAATTCGCCTTGGTCTTTCTACTAATTGCAACTTAGGCAATCGAAATGAGAGACGTTTGAAGTTCTACGGATTCGGAATCGTATTCTCCTTTCTCTACACACGTCGATCCTCTCGAAAAGTCAAAGTTATCCGACCTTGAACATTATTCAGAGATACGAGAACGTAACTCTCGAATATATATATCCAAATTTCTAAAGTTTCAAATTCAGATCGGTAGACCAGTAGCGACCAAGAGAAAAAGAAAGAAAGAAAATACCGGAGTAATTATCGACAGCAGGATTCCGCTGAAACGAAACAACGAAGAACGGGAAGGGAGGGGAGCTGGATGATGGCTGGGAGTGCATCGAAAGCGGCGCGAATGATTCATAAACCCGTGGCAATCTCCAGCGTCGGTGCAAACCGCACAAGACCTATTGGAATTTGTAACCTTCGGCGAAGCGAGGCGCAGCCCGTAATGCCGCGTATAATACTCGCGCCCACTCGTGGGCGTCGAAATACGTTCGCGCGAATCGCGCTGAAGTTTGAGCAAATGAATTCTGTTCGATGCTCGGTGATACACCGAGTTTGAATTATCTCGAATGTCGAATGAATTCTCTTCGTCGCGTATGAAATCCTCCTCAACAGTTGCGTCTCATTGCACGAGATTTCTGAATTTTCGTTATCATCGATACTGACCCGTAATTCGATAGTTGCAGAATTTAGAGTTGTTGAATTTCTCTCGTTCGAACAACATCTTGCGTGTGTCACGGTGATGAAAGGAGATTACTCCAAGAAAAAGGGGACTTTTTCACTACAGCGACCGTCAGTTGTCGCGATTCGTTAGAGAAAAATCAAAGTATTAAAATTGTAACAGTGACTTATTAAAAAGTTCGACAAGAGTACCTTTTCATTGCTCAAGTGAACTGATTTCGTTGAATATTAGGCTTGTTATACTGTTATCTCGAAGTTTCACAGAAGGGTCAGATAAATTTGGTTGTGATATGCGGTTGAGATAAACGATATTATCTATTTTCCTTTCTTTGTACGTTTTCCATTAAGGACGAATTCGTGTTTTTTGCGTAAGCTCGAACGTTCAAGCGGCACTTATCAAAAATGGCAAATAATTTCCCGCGGCGGCGTGAAGAATGGCCGAGGCGGCGGCTCATTAGCCTTTCTTTCGGCTCGTTCGAGCAACGATTTCCCGCGTTGTCCCTCGGAACGGAAACGGCTTTCAGCGAGCACTCTTATCACGGTTCCTTCCTGTTCGCGTAAACCAACCGCGCAGACGAGGCACATCCTCCTCCGCTACATGAAACTGCTACACTTCCACCTCCTCTGAAACGAACACCCTATCCGTAATCGACGGAAAGATCTGCGAAACACGCGAACGTGGAAATCATTTCTCTCCGCGGAGTGCTACACGAAGAATTTTTGTCAAAGGTCGCGCGAACGAGAAAAAAAACTGATTAATTCGTACAAATTTTATTGTACGAATGACAACGAAGAGCGACATGAAGACATCAAGCGTAACGTTGTCAAATGGCGCAATGCGTGCATTAGAATGGGGCAGAAAGTGAGGACATATGTCACGCATCCCCCAGGAATGGTTCAACGGATTTTCCACGCATGTGTCGCCACAGATTTGCCTCGATAGCATATCGGTCACATATGTCGTGGATATCGGTTGGCGATCGTCATTAATTATTCGAGCATTTTTTCACTGTTCACGCGCAGAGGTGGATAGGCCACTGGCTGGCTGGCTGGCTGGCTGGCTGGCTGGTTGGACCGGCGCATGCATCGGCACGATTGCCGTTCGATATTCAGTTTAATCGACGATTGATCGGTAAATAAGTGAGAGGGCAGCGTACAGAGAACGAGGCTCCAGCAATCGAGAATGGCAATCAGAAAATTATCCGATGTAGTTTCATTGCGCGAATACCGTTGGAACACTTTCAAATCGAGCAGAACTGCGAGAGATAGGAGGGGGAAGGGGGGGGAGAGAAGGAAAATTGATGCGTTCAGCTTTGTACGATTTTACCCGGTGATCGAACCGTCACGCGCACGTACGACGAGAAAATAAGATTTCTAGCGTGCAGCGTGTAGCGGAACCGGTGTGTGTTTTTCTTTGCGAACGATAACAGGAGAACTCGCAGAATTCCTGAGAAGGCAAGCGCGCGCGCGATTAACGATCCGAACGCGCTTGTTGTCGCGCGAGCCGTGCGGATCTCCGCCGACAGGAACTCTCTCTCTCTCTTTCTCTCCCCCCTCCCTCTCCACCCGCCTCTCCCCCTTTTTATTCATGAAGCAATTGAAAATTTCATTACCAAGCGGTTATTAAAACTTCATCGAAATCCGATACATACACATCGCTCAATTCCATTAACTTTTCCATTTGGCTGGATCGAGGCTGCACAATGAAAAAGTACACGAGCCAGCTAGCTAGCGAGGATGGAGGGGGCAGAAAAACTATTCCGCGCGGAATAACCGGTTTTCTAAAATAAAATAGATCCCTCTAAAACTCCGGGGTTAATAGAACGCATTCGGATGCCGGGCGCGGATAGATGTCCGCGTTAAACCGCGCCGTGCATCCTCCTCTCCTCCTGTTCCCCCGCATTCCCCGTGTGCGACGCTCCATAAATAAACGAGTTTCTTAATTAACCAAATTATACGCAACTGCATCAAAATTTCACATTACCAGTTAAGGGTTAATTGCATTCGCACCAGTCAACCGCTCCGCCGCGCTAAGCCCTTTACTACGCCGCTCAACTACGTGCCAGAAACGAGATTTGCATCGTCGCAATTTCCACGTACAGATTCGCGCATATCTTCGCGTCTACCGCGCCACCGCCGCCGCTGCCACCCAGACGTATCCTGGAGATTACAATTTTCAGACTTAGCACTTGGAAGCGATCCACTCCGCGTCGGTATAACAAAAAGCCGCAACAACGAAAACAACGTCCCTCCGATGCGAGAATTACTAGGCTCTGTGGACTCTGCCGACGCGTTGTTTCTCAGCGCGCTTAACTCTCTTACGTCGTCGGCGCGACGTCAAAGCGACATTTTCACCAACGACCGAGTTTCGCCCCGGAAACGATGGAAACCATGGGAAACTTCGAAACGACAAAGGAACGAACGAACAATCTCTGTCGCAAGTGTGTCGAGAGAAGAGAATGAAAAGTAGAGAAAAGTATCGGTAGAGAGAAGCAGAGGGAATGCGAGGATCGAGAGATTTAAAGCAGCGAAAAAACGGAGCAAAACAAACGGGTAGTAGCAGACGGTAGAGCAGGCAGGAAGAGAAAAAGAAAAGGAGAGAGACTGAGGAGAGGGGGATATAAAGATAAAAAAAAAAGAAGAAAAAAAAAGAAAGGGGAGAAAAAAATTGAGACGATGAAGAAGGTAGAATGCAGAAGGAAGAGCACGGTCGGAAAGATGGAGGGTGAGGAAGTGAAAGGATGAGGAAAGAAGGCAGCGAGTATCTCGCAGTACGGTAGCCACGCCAAAGGTGTATCATAGCAGGGCCCAAAGTGTCGGATGCTCGTGGGATGTTCGGGGCCGTGAGGCCCCTTGCCAGTCGGTCCGGTCGACGGTAGTATGGTAGAGAGTAGGTGCTTGGCTCGAGGATCCAACGAGAGCAACGAGGATGCCCCAACGGGAATCCATCGAGGAGAGAAAGAAAGAAAGAAAGAGAGAGAGAGAGAGAACGAAAGCGGGAACGAAAAGAAAAAGAGTGACCGCGGTGATGGAGGAGAGGGGCAGTCGGCGTTCCGTCTTACCTTGTAATTTACTCACCGCAGGCCCCAGGCTATCCATCTCGTGGCATAACTCAGGGATGGGCCCATCGGATCCCGAAAATGTCATTTCTTCGCGGGGCACCGGATACGCGACCCCAGGAATTTCACGTTGCCAGCACACGCTCCGCCGATCTCGCGCGATTCGCATTTCACGCGTGTTCAAGTTTTCTGAATGGGCAACGTATAATCTCGCGACTTATCCACGGCTGCATCTCGCCTCTTCTTCGTCATCCAGCAAATTTCTAGAAGCCGCGGCGAGAAGAGATTCTTCCGAAAGGGAAAACACACAGGTGGAGCACCGCCTCACGCCCGTCTCTCTTTCCTCGGTGGCATTTCCGTCGAATCCTCCGCCTTCCGTCTATACATCGGACGATCCCACGTGACAAATAGCGGCGCATCGAAGATAATAGAATTTATGATAGTATTATACAGGCGCGTCTATTGTTCGCGCGGATAACTCGTACACACGGTACGCGCGCCCAGCCAACCAAAGTGGACCCAGCTCCAAGACGCTCGATCAACCGCCGGATAACTACACTTATATTCTCGTACACGAACGAGCAATCGCTCAATTACCGCGCGCCGGCTAATCTCGTTAGAACTCGCCTACTAACTGTCTATTGTTTTCCAGAATTATTGCAGGATGCCGTACGCCGGTGCGGTCGAGCGTGTACCAAGCACCGAGGACGGGAACGAGGAAGATTCATCGCTGCGATTCAAAACGGCGGATCCGCTCGAAGTGCGTATGTGCACGAAAGCAGCGCGACTAGGCACAGCCCTGAGCTCGAAGCCGAGCTTCAATACAACGCTGCATACGTTTAGCTAAATTACACTTTATATATACCATTATTATTTCATGGGTCCCACTGATGTGCCCTCTCACGGCTAACGCCTTTTTCTCATCCCCTTCCTCTCTTCCTTCTCTATTTATCCCCCTTCGTTTCTGCCCTGCAGCCGAGCAAAAAAGCGGCGCGCGAGCAACCTTCTCTACCTCTATGGCCAACAGCACCAGGTAACATTGCGATCGTTTCATTCCGATCGCCGTATTACCGTTAACTAGATTTTCTCTCTCTGCACGTTTACTCTCGTTCGCGAACAACGTCGCGCAACTCGATCGTTTTAACGTTTGCCAAATAAGATACGTGTGTTATTACGGCTCATTACGCGGATACCATCAAGGGAGGGCGATTGGTAATGTACCCTTCCCTCGTCACATTTTCACCGTTTCCTCTCTCTGCATTTTCGGCGGAGGATCGTCATCAGACGCTAGAAAAGAAAGTAATGACGGAGGAAACAGGAAGAAACAGGACTCTCCGATCGGCTGATAAAACATTCTAGAACGTCAATGGTTTTTCAGCGAAGGAACTTCCAAGTCACAAAGACCTTTTACCGTAAGTAATCAGACATGCAAAATCCTTCTTTTGTACGCTCAATCTTCCCCTATCCTCGTTCAATCGCGTGCCATCGTCTCTTCCCTCTCTCTCTTTTTCTCTCTCTCTCTCTTTCTTCTTGAGTTTAACCTTCGCCCGTTCGTTTTTGACGACCGAATTTTCACAGGTCATTAGGACAAGCGTCGCGTGATGTACGAGCTTCTTCGTAAAAAAGAAAAGAAAAAGGAAAACTGTATTAATCTGCGACAACGTTTGCAGTCCTTCCTTCGTTTCCCTTTATCGAAATCTTCTCGTCTGGCTACCCGCCTCTGCTCGTCTAACAGCTTAAGGGAACGTTTGAGACTAAACTACCACTAAGGTTGTCATATTGCTCCCGATCTCGAATCTGAAATTCAAATGGCCGCCGCGCCATGACTTTCAAATCTATCGATTAGCAGATAGCACCGCGAGCAAGTACAAATTCACAGTAGCAAACCGGGCCGCGAGAATATTTATGCTTTCGGAAACGAAAGAGGGTAACGTCCCTGGCAAATGAAAAATTTATTCCGCGAATCACCGTCTGTCATTTCGTATTTACCCTCGCGTAAAAGGCGAGACGGACGAATTTGTCGATATTTTTAACGTCCCTTCCATTTTACTTGTCTTTTATATACGTTCAATTAGTAATTATACATGTATATGATTAATTTTCAANATACGTTTTATATACGTAGTAATTATACATGTATATGATTAATTTTCAAATGACGGCGCGTTTTGAAGAAATTCTCAGGAAATGCGAATCTCGTTCCAATTTTCTTTCGTGCTTTCAGTTTTAACGTCGATACACAATAATTATCAAGAACGATCCACGCACGATTCGTTCGAGAAGTAATACGTACGACGCTGGCATGTTAACCGAACCACAGCCACGGCGAGGCTCACGATAAACCCGTTAATCGTCACGTGGATCGATTGCACGCAAATCCTCCGCTTAAAAAGATTTACTTATCAGCCGTCATGTAAGGCGGTAATTAATTATTTGGCCTCGAGGCATTCCGTGGCGCGAGCTCGCGCGCAAAACGAGAGACCGAAATTAATTCAATTTAATCCACGTCCACGCGAGGCAGGCGCGAAGATCCCTGCTTCCACCTCTCCCCCCTCCCTTTCTTCCGTTCACCCGTCAAGCGCAAAAACAAACGGGTCAGGGGATCCACTTATGCAAAACACGGCCGACGGCAATTAAAACTAAATAACAATTAGATGGCGAAAGGGTGAATGCGTGACCCTTATGAACGCGTCGCGGGCATAAAAGGCGAGTCTCCGGGTCCTCTCTCTTCTTCCCTTTCTCCCAAGCGGTCAACTCACGACGCTATTTTTTTTATTCATTTCTAAATCAAAATCGTAAATAAACTCGACGACTTTCGTCTGCATACGCTGTGCATCTCACACGCGAGAGCAGCGCACCATAAGTATGGCTTTCAATACGCGCGCACGAGTAATTTAGAGGAAGGGGCAGAGGCCGCGGTAGCCAGAAAGACGGCCACGCCCCCGATCGCAACTTTGTCGAGTAATAATTAGCGATATCAATTAAAAAATTTCCCCTCGTCACTGGCAATTAATTCGGAGCCGTTTCGAATTTCTTGTCGGTCTTGTTCTCCTCTTTTCTTCTGCCCTCCATTATCGTCGGAATGAGTCTACGTTCTCTGGTCGTTCGGCTGGATCCGGTGCGTTACCCGAATCGAATCTGCATCCTTCCCTTGCCGCGGTGTTTCCATAGTAATTCCAAGAGGTGCGTAAGAATAAAATGGAACAGAACAAAAGAACAACGAAGAGACAGGTGAACAGGCGCAGGTTAACGAGACATCTTTTTTCTTTTGGAATATTCGTCAACTCGCTGCTCGAGACACGCGTCCAAGGAAGCCATTCGCACATCACGTGACAAAGTGGCCACGTGTATTTCAACGGGGAATAAAACGAAGAGAATCAGCGGTGCGCTGAGCGAAGAAGAGGAAAGGTAATTTTTCACGCGATTAAATTCCATTTCAAGTCTTGCAATTAAGCAATAAACACGAACGCGTTGCAACGCGGGTGCAGCAACGTACCACGGATAAACAAAAGTATTTTACGAGCCTAATATACGTAGGTAAAAACTCCGCGCCACAATTAGCGGTGCGTTTTGCGCGAGAGGCCGAGTCGAGTCGAGTCGTTCCGACAAAGTGCCGTCTCTCGCGAGTTTACAATCGAAAACGAACCCTCCGGAAGGCGGACGAGACGCGCTTAAAGAAGAAAACGCTTAACGAACCCTTATGGATAATCGCGCGCTAATGAAAGAGAGAGAGAGAGAGAGAGAGAGCGCGCAGCGCTAATGCGAATCTCTAAAGCTAACGCGAAAGGAGCACAACCGACCCGCGCGATTATCCATATCGTCGTGTGTCTGCGGGCAATTATAAGTTCCTCGCCGGATATAACTCGAGTATTTCCATTCAGGATCGATTCAAGTGCGATCAAAGTCGTAACGACAGGTTCTAGAGTTCAGGTGACGAGAGAGGGAAAGAGAGAGACAAATTGAAAAGTTTTCGTAACTCGCGTAAGTTAAATAAACGATACGTTTGTTCTTCGTTCTTTGGAGTCGTCTGTCCTCGTCGTTTGTTATGACGACTGGATGGTAACGCGCCGATCGAACCGACGGAGAGGAAATCTCACTGCTTCCACGAAGGATCTCGTTTATAATCGACGAGTCGGGAACGGTTTGTTCTCTTCTTGCGTGCAACAAAGTTGGTAAAGCGGGTTCTCGGACAAAAGGGCGTTCACGTACAAACGGCTGTGTAATTCGCCCGGCCGATGATCCGGTCGCAAGAACTGTCAGTAACAAATGTGCAGCCGGCCGCGAGCACGCCCGAAATCGCGCGATCAGAAGTCACGGTAACTTTAATTACCAGTTTTCAATTCGTTAGCGGTGCGCAGCCGCGGCCACGGTACGACGTGACTGGAATCCGCACGCTTGCCACGGCAAAAAATTAGCATGCCTCTCCGCGACGTACTGCAATTCGTCGGTTAATTTGCAAAGACGCGAGGGATCGATCGATCGATCAGTTGTCGCTGACTGACCGCGCCCGTGTTTAAGGAACACTAGGTGAATAATTTCAAGCGTAGAGGCAACGTGATCAACTTTCGACTCGATTCGTTTCCCAACTACATTCAACTGTTAGTTCTTTTAGAAAGAATCAATTCGTGTTAATTTGCAACGTGAAACGTTGTTACGGTGTAAAGATACAATTCAAAATTATGCTTCATTACGGTTTTACAGAATTATTTATTCGAACGAGACGAAATTCCGAAACTTTTACAAATGTTGAAATATTACAGCATTGGCTTGTGCTTACTGCAATGCTAAAATTGCATTCTATAGATCCTTTCTACTGCGTTTATATATCCTTTCCCGTCAAAGTATTTCAGAACTGTACTCGCACATAATTAATTCCTAACGAGACAACGTGAATAGAAAGAGAAATTGAGAAATTTATATATGTACTTCGAAAAAGTGTACGTAAGTTAGTAAAGTTCGCCGATACGATACGAACATATTTGTTTCTACACTTGTACCATGTTTTTCGAATATTCCATGTAATTTAATAGTTTCACGACATGTCTACCTGGCAAATAACGCTTATCTCACGATACGAAGATTAATTATTCCCTGTCCAACATAATAGCCAAAAACGTCATACATTGTTGCGAGATATCACGCGAATCTACAAAGAATCCTTCGTTCAAAGAATCGTTAATTAACAACACCGTTGTAACCGAAATCTCTTTTGCATTCTCGATAACGTCGTGGTAACGTCGTTGGACGTGCCAAACTGTATATTCTGCAATTTCGCAACACGTACTATTAATTATCAATTACGATGAACGTTAACTAGCCTGCCGCTGAACGCGATCCATCGTTTCCGATTTCTCATCGCCGAGTCCCTGAAGCGCTGTCTATCACCGCGATTGACACTGGGTAAACTCATCGCTGATCCGTGCGATAACCAGTGCGTATCTCTCGTATCGAGTAAATTCGTAATTCTCGTATGTATTGTATTTCCGGAGCGAATAAACTTTCGTCTACGCGAGAAAACGAGTTCGCGAAATTCAATTTTTTTTCTTTCTTTCTTTCTTTCTTTCTTTCTTTCTTTCTTTCTTTCTTTCTTTCTTTCTTTCAGCGAAAATGGTATCGCCATTTACATATAATGAGAGAGAAAGAGAGAGAGAGAGAGAGAGAGAGAGAAGGAAAAGTTAAATAAAAAAAAATTACAGGAATTAAGCGGAAAATGTCCGGTGATGAAATGTACGCGAAACGTACGCGAAATCTACAGTAATATTAAAATAGTAGATAAAAGCGTTTCCTTCGTATCGGATATCGCGAGTTATTCGATCGTCTAAATTAAAATACAAATGAAAATCCCGAATGAACCGTAGACACGGTTGTTTACGAGGATTTCGGGCCGCGCGTATCCAGCACGCGGAGGGGGAGAGGGGGGTGGGGAGGGGGAAACGTTGTTGCCGCCTGTTGGAAAATTGGAAATTCGAAGCGTTCAAAGCCACCGCGCGCCGCGGCTACGATACGCGCGTTAATTTTAAATAACGATACGATTGATACGTTTACATAAATTCAATTAAGGGATATGCGGCTGGAAATTATCATTTACCTGCATGAGCGTAACGCGAGACGAATCGAAAAACAAGTCAGAATACCGCGGAGGCGGCGCGCGGGATATGGGCGTTGGCTTGTGTGAATCGTAATCGCGTTATCGTAACGCCTGCCAACGCGGCGGACAAAGGGAAATTCGATTTGAAAATACCACGGCGCAGAAAACAACGCGTTTGCCGCAATGCGAAATAATTTGCTCGCGGGCCGTGCGAGCACCTCTCGGTATCATTATGCGTTTTACGCGACACTGTTCCCCGCCTCTCCCCCCCCCCCCACCCCGT
>NIPQ01119820.1:0-12970 GCA_002806875.1 Lepidotrigona ventralis hoosana
CCGCTTCCGTCGAACCGAGTTGCAATATCTATAGTTAGTTACACGTTCGTTCTGGTTTGCATTCGCCGCCCCGACGCCGACGGTTCACCGATCTCGGCGTTCTTTCTCAATTGACACTCTCTGTCGTCTCTTGAACGTCGCGACTCTCCTAAAAGCTCGATCCCCCGTTTTGCAAGTTTCGAGTTCAAGCTTCTCTCGCCGCACTAACATTTCTCTCAATTGCTGAGAGATTTCCATGACTGGTTCCAATGTAATGTCGAGAGGCTTGCCGCGGCCTCCAGACTTCCCGGGGGAGTCAGGATTGACCGACATCGTCGTAACGCACGAGCCGTCGAGAACCGTCATCATGGTAGACGTGACCGTGCCGTTCGAAAATAATTTCAAGGCGCTGGAAAAGACGAGATTAGAAAAAGTACAAAAGTATCAGCCACTCGCGGACGCGTTAGTTAGAAGCGGTCACGTCGTCTATGTCAACGGCTTCGTTGTAGGCCCCCTGGGCGCCTGGCACCCTCACAATGACTACATTTGGAAGTTCCTGCGCATCTCATCAGGATACGCGTTACTGATGAGGAAGCCTATGGTCTCGGAGACATGTACGAGACAAGAAACGGCGCTCCCCGCGAACACGCCCGCGATCGCGTCCGCGCATACAAGTAATAGCACCACCGCTGACAGTTAGGTCGCGACAATAAATGTCTCCGAGGCCATAGTGCAGTTAATCTCGGGCTTTGGACGACTGCTGGTTCTGAAGCGCATGTGTGGGGCTGGAACATTCTCACTGCACACTTTTCTGATCTCAAACAGCATGAAAATAACGCACCAGTAATACAATAGTTCCATGGGCACACCCCTTCATAAGTACAATAATCAATACACCGAATGCAATAGCTATATAAAGTCATACTGACTACTCTTTGTAATAGTTCCTCCATTCTCACTGCGGTTTTAATGCTTCATGCCTCGCCGGCGTCTTCTCTGACAGAGTGCTGGCTCAAGGTCGCCATAGCTTCACCAGCACTCAATTATTGCACGTACGAATCAATTTTATTTTACTCTTTTATCTACTTATTAACCTAAAGCTAGGCTTTCTCCTTTGTTCCGCGTTCTCGCGATGCCGGCGGCCGGGAATCTGTACGCTCTGTCTAAACGTATGAGGACACGGCTGTGGCCTGCTCGGGTAGCTGCTTGAGCCACGACCTTTGCCGAGGAGCGTGCGCTGCGTAACATCGGCCATGTACGTCCCTATTGCAAGTCGGGCCCTGGCCCGCGTGCCAGAGGCAGACTTTTTATAATTCCATTATATATTATTTTAGCCAATCTCCTTCTATGTGCCCCCGCATTCTTCCTTATTATGTTTTTCCATCTGTATCTTAACTTATTTTCTTCTTTTTTTTATTTTATATTTTATTTTAGGTTTTATTTATTTTTGTATTTTATCTTATTTTAATTTCTTTTTTATATTTTTATATTTTACTCTAGGTCTCTTTTTACTTCTGTATTTTATTTTATTTTTTTCTTGTACTCCATTTTTCGTTCTTATTTTATTCTATTTTATTCTCTTTCTTGTTTTATTTATTTATTTATATATCTATTATTTATTTATTTATATATTTACTTGTACTTTCTGTAATGCGCTTATTTCTATCTTTCTTTTTATGGTAATTTTGCCAGTTTGTTGCATCCGCCCCAGTTTTTTCTTTTATCTTTAGGCGGGTACACGCCATCAGTATGTACCCGCAGCGTATGACTTAGGATGAAGGTAACTATCGCGCATTGCAGGGCAGCGAGCGTAATACCGCTGACCCTGCAATCTTTATTTAAAACGGAATGTGGCCAATTGGGCCTTTGTGTGACTGCGAGTATTGCAGGGCTGCATGAGTAGTCTCCAACTACCTGTGTAAATGTGCCCTAGGGGCAGCGTTGTCCGCGTTCTTACTATACCATCCCTCGGGGGAATGTATTGTCCCCGAGGGAAACATCGATTATTGAAATAAAGTCATATTCAACACATCCGAATACTCACTGGTCACTTCTTTTATGTTTTACTGATCATATTATTCATCCATGCGCCTGCAGGATCTGCTTCCATCATTCTGAGGAATAATTCCGCCTTCACTCCGGCCGTACTTAAGCCGAAGCCCAAACTTCTCCTTTAACACTAGAACTACCACACCAGTCATTTTGACTGGTTTGACAACTTTATTTTAAAATTCCTACTTCGTGTTACATTTTTTCTTCGCAATGATGTAATGACTTTTTCAGGGATAGCTAAAGGATTAATATAATTAACTTTAATTTTGTTTTATTCATTTAAAATAAAAGTAATTTTGTATTCATGGCTACTTATACCAGTACCAGTCAAATTGACTGGTAGTGGTGAAAATGTAAAACGGTTCTATAATCGTTTGAAAAATGATTATAATGATTATAATGTTTGCACTAGTATCAACTGTATGGGTATATAAGTTTATAAGTTTATTGAAAATAATCAAAATTGCTATAAACCTGGTGCAAACATTACAATAGACGAGCAACTTTTTCCAACTAAAGCTAGGTGCAGGTTCACGCAATATTTACCGAATAAACCCGACAAATTCGAAATTAAATTTTGGCTGGCAACTGATGTTGAAACAAAATATATTTTAAATGGGTTTCCTTACTTAGGAAAGAACGAAACACGAGCAACATCGCAACCTCTGGGTGAATTTGTGGTACTTAAACTTATTGAACCGTACAGTATGAAGGGAAGGACCATAACGACCGACAATTTTTTTACAAGCTTGTCGCTGGCATGTAAATTATTAGCCAAAAGAACCACACTGATTGGCACAATACGCGGAAACAAAAGAGAACTCCCAAAAATTTGTAAAATGAAGAAGGATACCATGGCTCGCTTTTCGTCGCTGCTGTATCGATCAAATGAGATTATACTCGCAATTTACAAAAGTAAGCCGAAGAAGAAAGTTATCCTGAGCTCAAAACATAAAACCGTCAAAATTGGAAACAGCGCAAAGAGCTGACCTGAAACGGTCGAATTTTATAATAAAACAAAATTTGGGGTAGATATAGCAGACCAAATGGCAAAAAAATATAGCGTGAAGTCGGAATCAAGAAGATGGCCACTTCTCAAGTATTTTTTAACATATTAGATTTAGCTGGCATAAATGCCTGGATTTTATACAAGGAAACCACAGGTGAGCAGATATCCAAAAAAGATTTTATGTTTCAATTAGCAGATGAACTTGCCGCTGACAATATAAAATCACGGGTAGAACTGAGAGCAGCTGAGTTCCAAAGTACGTCAAAGAATTCACCTGATTCTCGCAAATGGTGTCAGATAGGGTACTGTAATAGTAATAAGAGTACCACCATTTGCAATCTTTGTAAAAAATATGTATGCGGAAAATGCACGCAGAAGAAATTTTACGTTTGTAAGAAATGTGACGAATGATAACTTTTGTACCTAATAATTTCAGTTATATTTGTATTTTATTTATTCTTATTACGCGTCTTATTATTATTATATTATTATATTATACTTTTTATAATTACCAATGGAAATTTATTTTAATATTCTTGATACCAAAGATTTTGATACCAAATATTCTTCATTATTGTACTTATTGTTATTATTATAATTGTTATTATATAGTTTTTAAGATTTTAGAACATGGAGTTCCTTTTGTAAAATAATAATAAGTCAATAAATATAGAAATATTCTACTATTACGTTTTTTTTAAAGATCAGTCATTTT
This sequence comes from Lepidotrigona ventralis hoosana, assembly GCA_002806875.1. Taxonomy (NCBI): domain Eukaryota; kingdom Metazoa; phylum Arthropoda; class Insecta; order Hymenoptera; family Apidae; genus Lepidotrigona; species Lepidotrigona ventralis. The sequence continues at coordinate 3,756 of NIPQ01119820.1, forward strand.
GACTGGTTTTGGTAGAGATAGCTACGTCTCAACTATCGGCAGTTCTAGTGTTAAGAAAGCTACTATGAAGTCGTATGCCAATTTCGTCGTGGATATCGTTGTCCCAACACAATCAAAAGTATGCTCACGCCGAAAGAGTCCAAATCACACAGCAAGACATTTTCGCGTACTTTACGCGACTTTTTTTTTTGGATACACACTTATGTCATACACACGTGTTGCTACACACACGCATTAACTAGTATCATCCGTCTCAACGGAACTTGTACTAGCTTAATTAATTCACTCAGCGATTCCTAAATTCGATCAAATCCCGGTTGAGCTCCCAAAATTGTAGGAATCATGATTCAGAGGAATTAATATATATATTTATTTTTAATCTCGGTCTTATCTTCAGCGCATGCCGATCACGACTGTCCTGAAGACGATAAGCCGGCGAGGATCTCGAACGCTTGAAACAAACGCCAAATGCTTGGTTCCTTAGCAACCTACAATTATTTAAATAATTAACCCTTTGTGGTCGAGTGTCAGCAAATAGTCGCCAAATTCTGTTTACAACTGTGGACGCGTGTTGGGATATATTCATCCAATTCTATCTCTCTGAGTGACAAAATACGCATGTATAGTATACTAAACAGACCTATTTGAAAGACATTAGAGATCCTTAGTGAGTTTATATTATATAGAAGATGAAGTCTTACCTTCAGGATTCTGTCAAAAAATCTCTCACTAAGGATTTCTAAGGAAACGGATCTGTTTAATATATAAACTCAGTTTTACGATTGAGAAATTATTCAGACCTGATCTCCCAATAAGTACAAGAATAGTTTTACAGCTATATCAAAATCTATTACAATCAAATCCTGAAGCTACTATATTTTCAATGACCATTCCCTTAGCTGATGCATTACTAGAAATGAAATGCCACATGACTGGAACTATCCAAACTAATAGGAAGTTTATTCCAAATGAAATAAAAAAATCCAAAAATTGCGAAGAATGAAATTGTTGCCTACAGACAGAAAGACAAATTATTACTGGCTTGGAGAGACAAATGTATCGTGTCAATGCTCAGCACTTGTGCTACCTGATCTATGAAAACCATCACTAAAAGAACACGCAAAGAAGGAACAATCAGGATTGTGAAACCAAGTTATAAATTATAATAAATATATGGGCGGGGTCGATAAATCAGACCAGTATACAGGTACATGCTGTTTCATGCGAAAGTCCCAAAAATGGTGGCGAAAATTATTTTTTTAGGAACTTGGAAATCTCAACCATAAATTCTTATCTATTATATAAAGAAAATCAGAAGAAACACAATACAAAAAAGTTAACGCATTTGCAATTTGTACATCGCTTGGTGGGTCAATTAGTTGGAGATTTTCGTGACACTGATCCCAAGAATCCTTCAACTTCTGGAACAGGAGAAAAGTTGAACGGCCTTTTACATATTATTCGGCGGGATGATACAGGGAGGAGTAAAGATTGTGTGGTATGTTCCAATCGGAAAATCAAAGGTGGAAAAAGAGAATCGAGATATTATTGTGCTACTTGTTCGGCTAAACCGGCCTTGCACATAAGTGACTGTTTCGAAAGATACCACACCATGCACGAATATAAAACGAGTCACATAAACATACCATAACCAAATATGTTTTTGCTGGATTCTGTCAAAAAATTTTTGTTGTACATAAATAAAGCTTTAGTTTTTATATCGCAAACGGACATTTTCTCTACTGCGCGCACCAATATCTTTCGTCCACAGCGACTCTCGCTCGTCGGGCGGTTCCGACCGCAAAGGGTTAAAGTAATAAAAATTTACTCAAATTATTTTAGTATTTGACATTTCGAAGTTAAATTGAATCGAATAATTTTGATCGAGTTGGAGTGAATACCTAAGACTGTCACTAACTTTTCATTTATCTTTCTGTAAATCGCGATGACAATCGTGATGAAGGTAATCGGAAAGAGAATGAGAATGAGCAATATTCATTTTGAATTCGTATAAAATTTCAATAAAGTAAAGTTAAAATATGTCATTAAATTTTTGACAAAACTGTAAAGAAATTCCATAATATATAAATCCACATGGTAGTAGATGCATAAATATGGGGTGTAGAGGACTATGGTTCCTGAAAGAAATAAGGCTATTGTCTTATGTCAAACAAAACGACGATCAGTAGAAAAAACTGAAAGAGCAATTCGATGCGAGTTCTCGAATTATTTGGACGAACCGGAACTCCTTCGAACATACGTCAATTATATAGTTTATTTTACAAAATCATTTTACATTATTATCTATTATCTTTATATTAATTCTAGCATAGTGAATGCCAGATTATCATATCCGTTTAACTGTAATAGATATGCGTGACTGTTTTAACATGAAATTCAACTTCCTTAATAAACATTTCGTACCGAAAACAATTTCTCTAGATTAAATGATTGGAATGAAATTCAAATGATTAAACTTTAATTTTTATGCTCCATAAGAATATCGACAAAAATATTAGATTTCTATCATTTTCACTTTGATATATTGTAAAAATGACTGAAAAAAGTTCTTTTCATTTTCAACGAATGTGCGCCTTAAAATAATGCAAAAGTCGTTAATAACCCACACAAGTGGTTGATGCGACTTTAAATCATGAAAATAAAAAAAATAAAATTTTGCATTATCTCGAATATTTTCTTCATAAAAACAAAAATACAACGAAAATACATTGGTTGTCCCGTCTATCCTATTAGTCAAGTGTTTTTATCATTATATCTATGATTATTTATGTAATCTTACGTATCTCTGTGTTCATATTAATTGTAGCAAAGACACAGATAAAATTTAACGTAGATACCTAATAATAAAAATATACTTCACAAAACATATTTCTCGTGTTTAAAATATTTTAATTATTGGCTATGTTAATGTTGACTTCGATGGAAATTTACAAATGTTGATAGAGAATACATTAAAGTTGAAAAACTGTTGATATTTTGCTTGCCATTTGCAACGTTACGCTATTTCCTCACTGTTTGTCTAGTTTTTTCAAAAATTATATATTTCATAGTTATTTATATAAAATAAACTACGTTTTGTTTTAAAAGAAATATTCGTGTTTGTAATATTTAGCAGTTTTGTAACGATTTAGCAATTTAAATGTTAATATAAACATAATTTAAATATTTTTAAAATTTAAATTGTTCAAGTTTATTTAGACGATGAATCGATTTTTGTAAGCATCCGCTGGAAATTTAAAGAATATAACTTTTAACTTTGATTCTAACTTTTAATCATGCATATCTTATATCTTTAAAATAATCTTTGGTTAAAGTTTGCAATTTTTGTTGTTTATTTATAATATAAATCTATTTTTTTATATAATTGTATTACTTTTGTATAACATGAATAATTGATTAAGTTTCATTATATTTTAGCATATTATCAATAATTATTACTTAAATTAGTAATTCCATTCAAATTAATTATAACTTGATAAAAATAATATATTCTTGGTTTGACGTTAATTAATTTACGATTATAATATTTTTCAATTATTTTTGAGTCATATAGCCCAGTATTACTTACTGACTGGATTAAATAGATAAGAACTACATAAAGATGGGTCCTATCAGGGTAATTTAATTTTAATGTAAATTTTAAAAATTAGTTTTTTCTGCATACTTTTTAATTTTTTCTACTATTAGAGTATAATTTCATAAATTTTTTGTATAAAATGTTACCACAACAATGTTTTCTACTCAAGTGTTTTTTTTTCAAAAATATGAATAATTACATTTTCTTAAATTCAATATTTATGTTTCAATACATGTCAATCATATTCTAAATAATGTTAAATTTGAAATCGAGAAGAGCTTATCTTTCTTATAAATCTTCTATTTTTTTTTTTTTTTAATGCATACATAACCGAAACTTAATATTTCCGAAGGGGTTGAGTAATTGTATTTTTCTTGATTCATATTTTCATGATATCATGTTTGCCTATATGTAATCAATAGCATAATTAGCATTAAAAAGATCGGATATTTTAATAATAATACTTTATAACATTTCAGAAGGGTATATCTCAATCAGTGATACCATACCATAGATGCAGTATTTTAACGTTGAAATTAACACCAAAGGACCATATAGAACTAATTTACAAATTAACTACAAAAGGACATACTTCATCTCAAATCAGTAATTTTTTTTTTATACAACTAATTTATTGAAAATTTTAAAAGTGATATTTGTATATTAATATAATACATTGTATATTATATTTGTTACAATGCAAATTATACCTTTATTCCTGTTATGTTTTATTTATCAAAATTTATTCAGATTTACTCTTTTTCGAGCTAACTGATTAAGATTCAATGCTTTATCATTGTTTATCATAGTTTGCAATATTAAAAACATGATAATGTTTGAATGGATTAAAATACGCTTAAAATATAAATAGAATAGTCGATAGACGCTTATCGATATGCATAAAACAATAACTTAAGCTTTTTATTTACCGTTTTATAATTAATTAGTTAAAAGAATTAGCTTCACTTTGATTTTCAAAATTTTGATTTTAATAACATATTTTAACACACTTTATTGAAATTTCATACGAATCATATTTCAAAATGATATATTCTCATTGAATATTGGTTCTCATTCTGTTTCTATTTGCCTTTATCACGATTGTCATCGTACAGAATGACAAATGAAAAGCGAGTTAGGGACAGTTTAGAATTTGACATAGTTGCCACATTTTTATTACTGTTCCACCGATCGATTCTGTCCATGGAATGATGAAAATAAAGAAATAGGTTACACGATCTTTGTCTCGGAGTCACAGGTATTTGCTCGAACTTAATCAAAATTATTCATTCAGATTCAACTTCGAAATGTCAAATAGTCGCACCTGGGTAATTTGAAAATTTTTTGAAAATAATTAAAAATATAAGTTTTATTATAACTTTGTAAAAAAAAGTCATGTTTACTTGAATTCTTTTTAAAATATAAAACATTTACTTCAGTTACCCTGAACCTTTTTTGACAATATTTATACGTTTTGAGAAATTAAAGATACTTCTATTCTCGAAATATTTAAACATTCAAATTCGTTTTTAAAAATATTGAGAATTTTTTTTATAACTGGAAATCCACCATAGAAAATTTAAACTATGTCTCTTTTCAATGATATCTTAAAACGTGTTGTAAAAAAATTCGGTAATATGTATATAGAATCCACGCAATAAGAGAAGAACAAACATAAACACCGAGGATTGCTAAAAGAGATAAGATTACAGTCTTATGACAAAGAAACGATGATCGGCAAGGCGGATGAGCAATTCAATACGAGCTCTTGAATGATTCGGATGAACATGATTTGAATATATACAATTTTATAATTATTTCTTATATTGTTGTATAACTTTTTTGCCATTCTATTAAAATGTGGTCATTAGGATTAGAGGACGAAGTATTAAGATTTCTGGAACTTTTACATTATACTAGTCATTAGTAATGTTTATAATATTATAATACACAGAATGTAATGCATTTTTAAATTCTCTCAAAAACTAGCCGAAGCTAAAATTTTATATTTGAGGGCTTACATTGGCTACTTCTCTTTTAAATATCACGTGATTCGTCTCCGGAACGGAATTACAGCACAATTAGTTAAATTCCAGTACAAAATAAAGATATTGTTCCAATTGATCCTCCCTCTTCTAAGATGTTTGCTGAATTCAAGAATTTAACTGTTCGGAAGATAATTTTACGATACTTAACGTATAAAAGGCAACGAAAAACAGAAAGTGGTACAAGATGGATGCTTATACATATATATAGATATATTTGGTCTTAAGAGTTTCATTTGTTTATGCTTTTGTTTACTCTAGACACTCGGATTAGGTTCGGTGCATTGATAAGGAGTCTGAGGGCAACGGTGCTTTAGAAGAACAGAAAGTTTTGTTTGATAAAAAAAAAAGATAAGAGACTATTATCTCTGTTCTTTCAAAAGAATCGCTGTTGCAATTTATTTGCCGTAAATCGCTCGTCTACATCGGGCCAAACGGGCCTTAGCTGCTTGTTCTTATTTTAATGTAATATATATAATAAATTTCGTAAAATTGAAAGAAATGAATTCTCGAAACCAAGATTTTATATCTTTCGAGTTTTACATCCTTCATAACACTCTTCAAATTTCATCTCGGTGGCTATTCAAATTAAATAAATATTTAGTTGACAATGGCCAATGGCCAATCAAAACGATTTTAATTTATTTAGTTAAAAATTATTTTTAAAAATAATGAAATATAAATTATTATACATTTAAAATGTTATTAATATAAAAAAACACGGATAGCTCTTTCTGATATGTATATACATAATATAAATTGGAATAGTTTAAATACTGATTTCTTGTATCAAAATCTGAAGGCACAGACGAGATATATATATTTATACCTCGTCTGTGCTTGAATATATAAATTGACAACATTGTAACAGATATCATTTTCCTCACCAACATATATTATTTTGTTTGACGTAGTTCTCCAATTCATCGTTGAAGCGTAGATTGCGCTAAAAAAACTAGTGATATTTTTCCTGGTTTATATTTCAGATCTTGAGACGGAAAACCCCATTTAATCTGATTATCTTATTCTTAGTCAATGTATGAACATTAAATATATTCTGGGATGGCAGACCTTCTTTCGTCTAAACGTAGCCTATCTCGTTAACATTATTATTCACCAGATTGCAAATTGTATTACAAATTCTTTCTTACTTTTTACCTGACATGAATTACATGATTTTGACTGTAGTTACATGGACAAGTACTTCATCTTTCGTATAGAACGATTCAAAGTAAATCGTTAAAATTAATGAAAGTGATTTTATATGCACATTTTAGCTGTTCAAACGTCATATGAAAATAAAATGAACATCCATTTTATTAATATTATTATTTATTATTATTTATTACGAAATAAATAAATATTAACAAATAAAACGTTATTAAATGTTAATAAATAAAAAAATATTAACAAAGAAAAAATACTTCATATATATTTATATTAAACATATATTTAATTATTGGCACTTAAATATTTTATTTCATATTATTCCTCAATTCTATTAAGTATGTAATTTATTAAATTTTAAATAATATTCCTCTTAAATTTTCTTCATTAATTTGTTGATTTGGTAATAAATAAGTTTATTTTTTGTAATCAATAATTTTTAAACAATATTAATTCTGCGTTTGTAATATTTATATTTCTTTATACTATCTTTATATTGAATTCCTTAGAACAATAAGTCAGAACTATATTAATAGTTTTATTTTACTCTAATATGATTTACCATATATATTTTACTATATATGAATAATAACGAGGTGCTTGTGTTCGTGTCTATATAAGGAAATGCCGAAATATGTATATAAACAACGGGCAAATTGGAAGATTCAAAAAGAAATTTAAGATAGAGAAATCGATATTCGATAATCAGCAAGCAAATGAAAATTCTTTTCAATTATTATGATCTCCTTTGATCTTGTTATATCTTGATATATAATAATATCTCTCCTAATGCTTTGTTAATAAATAAGTTATGATATTCTAAATTGTAATTCTATAATATATAATTATAGAATATTATAATTCTATAATATTCTAAAGTTATAATATCCCATCTTACATTTATATCTGTACACGGACGAATCTAATATTTTAGTAGAATAAACGGGAATGTATACGATTATTCATATACGCAGATCAATCAAATCAAGTTGTTTCTGTCAGATTGATCGTAAGAGAATAACAGCTTAAATAATTATATTCACGTGTGAATGTATATAAACGACAAATAAGCTAATCATCGAAATACGCAAATACCAATTTTATCTATTTTTCAAATTTTTACGTACATACAATCATTCGAATACGTTGTCTAATGTTACAGTCAATCGTCGGCAATTCTGATGTTACATTAGTGGAAGTAAGGTGAAAGAAGGCATTTGATAGTATACATAGCCCATGTGGTTGGAAAAACAAACACGTTTCCTAGAAGAGATAAGACGTAAGATGTAACTTTGTGACAAAGAACGATGATCGGCAGGAAAAGATGAAGGGGCAATTCGATGCGAGCTCTTGAGTGGTCTAGTGGTCTAGAGACCGCGTTATCGTTATTAAAATTATTTCAAGATTTAAGATCATAGTATGATAGATATATACAGATATATACAGATTATAGTACGTTGAATTCGTCAGTTTTAACGTTAGTTTAACGTCAGTTTAACAGGTCAGAAATATATGTCATTTAAAAAATAGAAGTAATCTTAAGTTTTTGTGAAAACAAAATTTTTTTAAAATTCTTTATTTTGAAATTTCTGGAAGATTGAATACTGATTAATTTTTATTCCAAACATATTTTTGTCAGATCATTGGAAATAAATGAAAAATTACGCGTTCAAGATTCAAGCGTAACTATATATCCATACGTTCAAATATCACGAGCTTCTACTTTTTAAAATCTATATTTATTTAAATGTTGCAGAAGATTGCACTTAAAGGTTGTACACTCTTCTTAACAATTGTTTAAACTCTCATATAATACAAATCTGATGCTAATCACTCTTAATCATTTTTTTAAAATCATTTTCAAATTTCGAATTACTGCTGATGAACGTAAAAATACTGAGTTGTATATACTAGTTGTATATACTACTTGTAAATACTAGTTGTTCTATGTTGGTCTTATGTAAGACCGACTTGATTATGTCCTTTCCGATCACGTGATTGGGGAGGCATTCATTTTAGGCCAAGAGGCAGCATTGGGCAAAGTTAGTCCCACAATGTAATTCACAATTATGTCCTCTTATGGACCTACTACCAGGGATGCCTTCCTCACATTATGTTTCATATGTTTATTGGCCTTGACTGTCAGGCCAAAATCAGAGGATTCCCTATACCCACATTTGGCCTGAATTTTATTGTTATTTTTTATTGTTATATTTATGATGGTAAAGGCATGATGAATTTTATCAGGATAAGTACTATATTTGTATAGTGAAAATAATACAATAAATATAAATTATTAATGACATAAAATGAATACGAAACATACTTTATAAAGGCTCTATTAATATATTAATATTAATATTATTGTTAATATGTTACAATACACACACACACACACACAAACA
>NIPQ01119837.1:0-12798 GCA_002806875.1 Lepidotrigona ventralis hoosana
GGATTAAGAGTTAATAACGTTTAGAGCGTGCTATAATTTTCTCTCTCGGAGTGTAAAATGTCGACGAAATTTTCCATCCAGAGCTCGAGTACTTTTGTCCACCCTGCCGTGGTCGAGAACCATCGATCGCGAGGAAGAGGATCGCGAAACCGCCGAAAGCTCGGCGCGGTCGTTATCGAATTTAAATTGTATGCTCCGCGTATCGCGGGAATCACGAAACCAGGAGGGGGGGAGGAGAGAGGAGGAGGGAGGAGGGCCCATTATTTCAGCGAGGAAACCGCTGGTTTCCGACGCGAGCCATCAAGACGCTGGCCCGCACCGCTTTTAATTAAGCGGCGAGCGAACCAGGCCGGTGAGTTGAACCGTCACTCGGCGGCGACCGATTGTTATTATCGTCGCTAACGAGTAATTTGTTTACTCGGGACGATATAATTTAGAATCCGTTCGGCGGGATCGGATAATCCTGCACGGTTTCGAGAGGGGAGGGCGCGGTGGAGAGCGAATTGCCGAGGTGGTTGGGACGGGACGGGACGGGACGGGATAGCTAGCGCAGTGACGTGACAGACCGCAATCGCTTTACATATTCATGATGTAGCTTCGTGGACGTGCACCGCGAAATCATAGAATTTCGCTGCCGCTGCCGCTGCCGCGCTGGTTGTTGCTCGTCCATTCGCCGAATTGTTCCAGAAACGTTCGAGGCCTACATCCGTTCGAGTGCCGCTCAGCATCATTTCTTCTTTCGTTTCGGGCTTGTTGTCGCGAATAACTTCGCGAACGATATCCTCGAGACGGTAGAAAGATTCCCTCGAGAGATATCGTCAACCCGCGGATGCTTCGATAACGACGACTCGAATGCGAGTCAATTTGAATTGTAGCGAAAGATTCATCTGCTGAATCTCAGATGCTGCATGTATTATAGTTTGTCCGTTCGCTAATACTTCGAGAACAGAGCGATGAACATTCTCGAGTAAAAATGGGATTTTTCTTCATAGTTGTTGTAGTGGATGATAATCTTTGTCGGAATTAATATTAATTTCTGTTTGGACAGACGAGTAACCTCTTTCACCTGTTTTAATTATTATCGTTCTAGGAGATGATTCTATGTGAAAAAAAGAAAAAAATATCAAGAATACTAATCGTAAGTTTAGTTAATTTTGAACCCGATGGAAAAGAATAAGTGAAAGTCTGGTATAAAAATTCTTTCGTAAAATGCTTCGTTTACGAAAAAATCGAGGTACCAATTTCTAACGAAACGTATACGAAATCCATTATCTTGAAAATTATAATCTCTTAAGTAATTATTCTTTTTCATCGATAAATCTTCAAACTCGATTCTCTCGATAACCAAGTACTTTGAAAGAGAATTTCATTCTTTACTCTCGACACCTAGTACAAATATGAATATGTATTTTGATATGTATGCTTGAAAGGCTGATGACTCCAGTGTCGAGGAAAACAACGAAAATAAAATTTAACAGCACCGTTCGTTTTCTTTCACGGATTAATCCCACCGTTATATACGATTTTAACGAGAGAGGCGAAAGCTAACAACGTGTCTCTGAAAGCGTGTTTCCGATGAAGAGAGAGAGGGAGAAAGAAAAAGTGAAAAAGTAACGAAAAGACGATAGAAGGAATCGTCATAGGAGAAAAGCACGGACGAATCGCAGGCAGAACCGATCTCGCGTCTGGATCCGAGCCACCGTGATATCGATTCGGTTCTTAAAGCGTAAAACGGGTCGTCGACTTTCATCCTTTTCCGTTCGACACTCAGGAATTAGGGTCGGCGAATCCTTTTCCGAGCGAAGAACTCGAGAAGGGCCTGAAAGCCGTCAGAGGACTCCGGGGGCTCTTTTTTACGATAAATTTCACCGAGTGCCGGGCTCGGGTCAATCGTCTCGTCGACCTTCTTATATCTTCCTACATCCTCAGCTAGGCTAACCTTGTACTTAACCGAGTGTCCATTCGTTTCTCCGGCTAATAAGCGTTCCCAAGATGCATCAGTCCGGGTGATGTGAACGTTGCTCACGTCGTGCGATAACTCGTCACGCTGCTCCTCGCGTTGGAATTTACAAAACATTTCGCAAAAGCTATTCCTTTTGATCAGTTGTCCTCGTCCTATTTCGAGTTCAAGATAAATCTTTAATTTGTATTTGTATTTTGAGGTGCGTTTTGTACGCAGTGTTTTACAACGAGGTGTCATATTTATCAATAAAATTTATTACATTACGAATCTTGTAGTACTACTGATACAACAATCTTTCTAACTTTCAAATTGCATCGATATTGCGATATTGCGATGACCAATGAAGACGTAGTCTTGATCGAGCACAAACTTTACACAGTCGTTAGAATTTTGTATTTTGAGACGCGTTGTAAAGACGCGGTCGACATTAAATTTATGAATCTTACAGTGCTACTTGTTGATGCGATAAGCGATAATTTTTAAATTGATCCCACGCGACATTGCCAATGATGGTGACCAATGATGGAATATTCTAATCGAACGTGACACAAAAGCACCGAGAGCTTTACAGTTTAAGTTTACTAAAACTTAATATACCGATCTGTTTCATCCACTCGAAACAAGCAAACATATAGATAGCGATTCCCACCGACTTCTCTTTATTTTCCATCGTTTAGGATTCTGTCGATCCTCGAGATCCCCTATTACACTCCTGTCAGTAAAATGTAAATATTGTTTTCACGAGATAGATACATTCGCGATAGAAAATTCTACGATACGGTGGATCGTTGACCCGTCCCGCTCACTGGTTGACTGCGTATTTCGGTCGATCGGCGGTCCTCGATTACACGGCACCCCGAGACCGGACGAAATTTCGTTTTCTTAAAGCCGTTCGATTAAACAGCGAGGACACGTTACGCCGATAGGAGCAAGCTTCGGCAAGCTTCCCCGAGAAAGCTCGGCGTAAGTGCTTTCGGGCCCGGGGTAAAACGGTGGGAAATTCAAAGGATACGACGAGGCGAAATCGGGCGGATTCGTGGCGTAGGAGCCTCGGGGATAGCGAATAGGTCTATCGGTTGATCGAGCCTGGGAGCTCGTCGTGGCAGTCGAAGTTGGAGCGAATCGAAATGGTGGCTCCCGAGGTGGCTGAGCGCACGGGAGGAGGTGCGGAAGGGGGAGGGGACGTTCGTGGAAAAGAGAAAAGGAAAAGATGAAGACGCCGAGCGTGGGTGGAATGGACAGAGGGACGAGCCGTTCAGGTGATAGGGAAAGAAAGGAAGAGAAAGGAGAGAGAGAGAGAGAGAAAGAGAGAACGAGAAAGAAAGAGAGAAGAAAAGAGAGAAACGCAACAAAAGAGCGAGCACCGCCACTCCTCTTTCAAAGTATTTCTATGACGTTGCCGCGTTTCGTGGTTCATTAGTGAAAAAGGGTTTCCCTTTTGTTGGCCGCGATACCATTGCGAAATGCTCCCCGGCACGATTCTCTATCGCCGTCTGCGCAGCCTTCTCGGCCATTAGTCGTTTATTCGAAGCAACTACTTTGTCAGGTGCTCCCGAAAATTTCGATGATGGTGGTACAACTCGGCCGCGAGTGTGTCTCGCGACGTTTACAATCGTCTCATCGAATTGAACGAGCGGAATTCTCTTTGCCTCTACGTTGCTTCGTTGCGAATGTTGGAGACGATGAGTCTCTTATTACATGCGCGAGGATAATTCTTTTTCGAAAGTTACTATTTCGTACACGAATTCACGAAGATTGACGTAATAGAATGAAAGGAGATACGTTTCTTCTCGACACAGTTTATAGAACTCAATCAGTTTCGAGGGAGTTTACAAGGATTAGTTCTGTTGAGAGTTAGTAAGTGATAATACCACAGATTAATTCGAAAATCAAGTGACATCTCGTAATCTTTGTGACAGTAGTCTTCTCTCACCATAGTCCATCGTAGTTGTAACAACGTGTCTCGTTTATACGCGAACGATTTTTCACGAAACTCTTCCCCTCCCCCCAATTTCCTCATAGTTCGCGGATATTTATCGTAAAATGTGAGGTCGATGGGTAATTCGGTGCTCGTCGAATGGCATAAATGGATGAAAAATAAATCTAGTTAAAAAAAATTGCTCGTAAACAAGCGCTGATAATTCCCCTTTTCTCTGCCTTTATACTCGATAGATGGGTCTCTTCTTTTTTTTTTTTTTTTTTTANCGAGAGGGATCGTTCGAGCTGAACGTGATATGAAAGAGCGATAGCCATGGGGGCTGGGGGATGAGACGGGAGACGCAAATGGATGGTTCCCGCGTTTCCGTAGGCGGAGCCCCGGGGCAGGTCAAGCTTGATCCAGCGTTGGATTTAGGATAGAGTTTCGAGTCCGAGTCCGAGTCCGAGTCCGAATTCCGAATTCCCGAGGATGCGAGGGGGATATGGCGATAGCCCCGGTTTTTTGCAATTAGCAAAATGGCAGGGAACAACGAGAGGCAGCGGGCGAATGAATGCGCCCCGCACCGAATGTGCCATTGTACCGAATGGTGCAGCGGCGCGCATCGGCACACGTCTACATCCCGCGATAATTTCTCGAGTGCACACACGTCGGCGTTTCGGGCCGGCACACGTCGCCTCGGCTTTTCTATCGGCCAATCCTGGGAACACCGTGCATCGAGCACCTGGCCGGACGGATCTGTTATCGGCTGCAAGTGGCCGGGCCTTCCCCGGACTTTCTGCCAAGCGCGCCAAGCTGGCCAACGGCTCGAAAATCCAAAACGAACAGAAAGTCCGCCTCGCCTCGCCTCGCCTCGCCTCGCCTGGCTGTCCGTCTCCGGCTGGCATCGTTCGATCTTGAACGTGAAAATCCCGCGATCATCGGCGAGAGGATCTATTTAACGCAGTTTCGTCAATAAATATTCAGAGAGCGAGGCGAGCCTCTCGAGGCCAGAAACGTTCCACAGCTGGCTGTTCGCGATATCGAACGTGAAATAAAATTTTCCACGCGAGGAGAGAGGACCTGGCCGACCGATGGTTGATCCAGGATTTACCAGACGTGGTTCGACGAGTCCATTTTGCAACGATAATCGTGATAACTTGAGAGGACTCGCTCTTCGATTTCTGATTATCTCGTTTAATCGTTTAACCTTCTATAACTTCTGGTCTGTGACTTGAAAATATCCACATTTCGATTCGTTAATAAAAGACTACCAGCTCTGAGGTTTTAAGTTGGTTGAAAATCCTGTAAGTAAATTTTGATTGACAGAGGATTAAATATTTTAGATTCTCATTTTAGAGCTTCGGATTCTTCTGTTATATTTGGAGAGTTCTAAAAAAGGGAACACTGGAACAACCGCTGAGACCTCGATTAAACACAATTTCTACTCTGGATTTCTATTCTATTTCGGCTGGAATATACGTGACCCATTGGGAGCAAGAGATAATAACTAATTATAACAAGTTACGTTCCGAGGAAACATTTTGGTAGATAGATTATGTCAGCAACATACTGACCGAAGAATTTAATACTTATTTCCGTTTTGCATTTTCCTCGAGACTTGTTCAATTTATTGAGACCGTCGTTTTTTCATTTTTCACTCACATTCCTTTGCAACTAAAAAGTATTATCTCAAGCTTAAATGAAGTATAAAAGAAAAAAGAATTTTTATTAGTAAACACGAGTCTTGAACGAAGTTCCATGTTAAACATCCTCTTAAAAACATCCCCTTAAAATATTACGAACTTAGACTTGCTTAAACTTAAATACGTATCTATTCGAAAGAACAGTTACTTCGAAATTTTGTCCGTGACGTGCATAATCCGAGGTTGTAAGAGTTAATTGGAACAAGCCGGATTACGTGATCCACTTACGCACTTTTCAGTACAACTTTTTCGCAGTTAACCAACGCGAACACCGCTCAAACACTGGATTCAACGTTCATCCCCCGATAAGATCCTTTCCGCGGGGCGTGCGACAACTGAAAGGGTTAGTCGGAATTTCGTAAATCGGCCGGAGAATTACGAGAATCCATTTTGTCGACGTGATGCGAGATCAGAGCCGGTGTTGCAACGTCGCGAAAGCAAAATTGTGTAAACGACGATCGCTTCTAATCTGGACCGTAACGACGCTTTGAGGACTCCCTTGTTGAACGAACACGCGTATATTTCGTAATCGCGAAACGTCACGGAGCTCGCGGCAAACGGAATTAAATTTCAACCTGCGAAACGTTGCACTTTACGCGAATCAGCTTTCGACAGCGTTTTCATATTTTCGCGGGCAGTACCGAGAATTTTCGGCGCGCGTGGATGGTGATGGAGATGGGGATGGTGGAGCGGGGGGAGGGGGGAGGAAATCGGCTTTTCGCCGAATAATGACAGAGAAATTGAATTCATCTGGGTTATTCGATCTAGAATTTCGCGTGTTTGCAACAACGAGGCGGCCGGTAGTCCGACGGCAACCTATTCCCTTGCGACAACACAGCGGCAATTTACGTTGGTTTCGGGAGGGTGGAAATTGGCAATTACTAATGCGTGACCAATCCCACGGACAACTCTTGCCAACAACCCTCGCGCCCACCGAGCCGCAACAATCTGGGCTGCGCGCCGAGAGTTTCGCAATCCGATCGCCCCCGATGGAACCACCAACCCCCTTCCCAACCCTGGTTCGTCGACGCGATAAAAATGAAACGGTAAGCAACTTTCCGACGGAAGTAAACGAGTTTTTTCTCTGCAAGGGTGGAGAAAGAACGACAAAGAAATGGAGAGAGACGAAAAAATATCGGCAAAGAGCAGCTAGTTCTTTTATTATTTTTTTTTGGAAATTTTTTTTATTTTCATCCCTTTCTAACGTTTAAACGTTTTCAGCTCCTGTTTTTTTTTTTTAAATGATCTTTTAAATGCGATAATAATAAATTCTAAGTACTACAACACATGAAATATTGATAGCTGTTATGAAAGATATTAAACAGTGTGAATTATTGTATCATCAATAATAATTCTACAGAGTCTATAATTTTCATAGGCGAAAATAACGGATTAGTGTAATGAGATGGAAAAGTTATTATTGGCAAGAAACAGGAATTTTCAATGCGAGTGTTAGTCTGAAAATATAAGGTATATAAAATATCATGTTGTAGATTAAGAACGAAGTTATGACGAGATTTTAAATTTTTAACAGTGGTAGTTTTGTAGGAGGAAGTTTGGAATTGATATCTGTCTATCCAAATCTATGTTTGGTGTTTTAGGTAGGAAAGTATGTCATGTAAATTACAACCATTTTTCTAACATTAGAAAGTATGATTAGAAGGAAATGGAGTGTCAAATAATACACGAGTGAATAAAAATGTACACGTATATACGTGTACAGAACATATGCAGAACATAGAGAATTAGTAACAATCTTCTCGTCTGAATGTATGTCAACTTATCGTTGAAATTTTCTTCTATCCGCTATTATAATCATAAAGTATCAGTTTCATTATCTGTGTCTATTTTTTTAATTGTGATTAGTAAGTTTAGTTATCGTCTCATGAATTTAGAGTTTCCATTAGGAGATGATTAATGTTATTTTTGAGAAAAGAACATGTGATGTATTAAGTATGTATTGCGTGGTTCTAACCAGATAATAAGCAAAAAAAAAAAGGAAGAAGGAGTAATCAACGTAGCAGAACAGCGAAACTATACGAAAGAAAATTACTTGATGCGAAAAAAGTAGGTGAAGAGGAAAATAGAAGAAACTTTGTAATAGAAGAGCAAAAACAAAACTTCTGGAAATTCAGTAACAACTTCACAGTAAAAAAAACAGAGCGAAATTTTTTTACTTTCAATTATCTCCACATATTCTCACAGGTATCTCTAAATGTTCTACAAAAGTTAACTCTGTGCATTAAAGTGTACAAAAAACTGACAGTCGTAAATGTTACTTTTAAAAAATTTTCCACGAGATTTTTAATTATTTGTTCTCGTCGCGACAAAAGGTTGATTAAAATAAAATTCCTTCTTTGAAATGAATACCAATTGTACATAGTTGATTGCGAAAGTACTGATACATTTCTAACAATTTTTATGAACATATTACGCGCGCACGGGGTAAATTTCAATAGATTTCAATAGATTGTATTATAAGAAAATAATTAAACCGTCAAAATGTCTTGAAAAACAAATAACTTTCACAAGTACCTTAATACTTTTTTTTTAAATGCAGAATAGTAAAGCAACGGGCATAAAAGGAAATATATTTATCGCCACTGAGAGGAACGTTAAAATAACTCTAAACCAAATATTTTCGTGTTTGCAAGGATAATAATAAAATTGTTGAGACAAAAGAAACATCCTAATAAACCCGTGTGTTCCTATCGTTTCACTCGATCGTTGAAGGGTTAATTTGCGTTTGCTTGGCATTTCAGGTCGCCCCTATGCTCGTCAGTCAGTATCCCCTCGCGTCATTGCCACAAATGAAATAGAAATACATGAGTCGCAGCTTCTTTATCGATGAAACGAGCAACTGTTATCGCAGTCTATCGATCGAGCTGGCGCGTCATTGTTAAAAAGAAGATGAATCCAATTTTCATTGCACGCAATTTTCCCTCTTGTACCTCGTTTCTATACCTCGAGGCGCCGTTGCGACTTTTCCTTTGCGCAAGACGCGGCGCGGCCTTCGTACATATTTGCGTAATCTCGTTGTTTTATTAAAGAATAGCATCCGCCTTGAAGATTTTTACCTTCGCGAGATAGCAACCGATCTCCGTTTGCTCGGACCGCTTAGCGCTACCGCTTAAGGAGTTAGGCTACTTCGAGTACGTTAAAATTGATAACAACCGTCTGCAGTTTCATCCCGAGTTTTAAAGGCCTGTGTGCAAAGCCACTTTTATGGCTTTGAGCAACCGCGCTAATTAATAATAATTTTCGAGCGTAAGGTCGCGTTAAGAGCACGGTATTTATGTCTCCCTTGGTACCGTACAACTTTTGTCTGAGGCATTTTTTTTTTCGTATTTTCCTGGATATTCGACCATTTGAGTTTAAATGGAAACACTTCAATATTTAATTCGAATGTTCTTCGTCTTTTATATACCGTGTTGATACCTGTTTGTTTCTTGTTGATGGAATTATCATTTAAAATTATCATTTTTACAGTTTGAAATTGTTTTCTAAACTGAGTGATCTTGAAATCTTATAGAAAAAGTGATTCTAAGAAAAAATTTGTCTAACTGTTAAATGTCTGTCTCACGAAACAGTCTAATCCTTTGTTCAAAGGAACAATTTTTTTTTGTCTAAATTTATGACTAATAAAGATATTTAATCATACTAGGTCAGTAATTTTTAGGTCAGTAATATTTCTATACACACGGCTTCGCGATCCGTAATCAACAGCATGAAAAATCTCTCGAAGAATTTTATTGGTGGAATTTAAAAATTCCCAGAATTTTATTACCGCTCGGGATCGGCGAAAAGTTCACCGTTTCTAATACGGTGTATTAAAAAAATACCATTCCTCTAAAAATTGAAAAATAATGGAGTCAAAGGAAGAAGCGTTTCTCGAGAGACACTATTTACAATCTCCGTTTTACAAGGTAATCTGAAAACTAAAATTTCGGCCAAGTAGATGGCATTTTATACATATCCTTGTCGCGTCATGCGCGCGTTTCGTGCAACTTGCCGTTCCGAAATCTCTCATAAACGTATAAAAATCCGCTGTAAACCTCTTAACCGGGCGTATGGATTGCAACGGGAGCGTATTTGAAGCGTCCTCGCGGCCGATGTTCGCGTTTCCGTGAATCGAAGTGGCGTCAGGCCTTCGGGACTCAAAGTCAAGCTATTTCAGCGACGCGAGACGTACGATACGTACGTACGTATGCACTTGCATGAGAAATCAGAGCGGTCTCTCAAACGCGACGAAGCTGAAGCTCGCGAGGGCACGCGCGTCAGAGCGCGACGTTAAAGCCGGCTTTACTTAGAACCGGGCTTCCTACGTCTACGATGCATATTTATGAATCGTAGTCATCGTCCTCCTCGTCGTCGTCGTCGCCGTCGTTCGTTGTTGTCGTCGTTATCACCGTCACCTCGATGTTAAAACAGCCCAGCCTCGAACGCGATAGCATCGATTAAACGTCATTTAACATCGTCTCTCTCTCTCTCTCTCTTTCTCTTTCTCTTTTCACACTAATTTTCGCGAGAAATATTCCTACTCCGAGGAGAATCGGCAGCGGCCAGCCAAGTTTCGAATCTTCTCGGGTCGCTCATCGCTCGTCGCGGTGCACGCGACTAAATCTTCGCCGAGAGCTGGCAGATTCGCGGTAACGCAATTAAGACGGGCAAACGGGAGCTAACTTTTCGCGAAATCTTGTTATTGCTCTCGTGTAAATCTAGTTCACGGCACCGCCGTTGCCTCTGCCGCGTCGAGAAAAAGATTGCGTCTCTCGGTCGTGTATGCCCGCCCGGTTTTTTCTTGCGCGACGACGCGCCGCGCCGCGTCGCGCCCGTGGCGTTAACCACGTTCCGCAATTATCGCTCATTGTTGCGTTTTTTTCCTGCGGCTTGCAAGCTAAAATGAAGGCGGCGGACGACGACGACGACGTCGACGACGCGTGCTGCGGCGAAACATTTTTTAATTTTCAATTTGGCTGCGTGTTACGTGCGTCGCGTCGCGTCCCGTCGAGCAACTGGCTCGGAAGAGAGGCACGGAGCATCGTCCAATTGCACGGAAACTAGAGAGAGAGAGAGAGAGAGAGAGAGAGTCGTTGGAAAGACAGTCGCTGGCTGCACGACCGGAGCTAGGTGAATTTCGCGAAGCGACGATACGCCGAGGGTGGCTAAGTAACCAGCGTGTACGCGAAACCGAATTGAATTAGGAACTTTCCGCGAGCACATGCTCGAATTTGCATAAACGCCGCGAACTCACCTCCGCTACAAGCTCGAATCCGCTCTCGCGCGGCCTCGTCCGTGCGTGTTGTCGTCGCGCTCCGGTGTGTAGACGTGCGCGCCGGTTAAATCCACTGAAATGGCCCGCCGCACACCGCTCCAGAGAGCGAGAGAGAGAAAGCCATACATACATCGTAGGGGCTTGCGTAGCCAGCTCGCTATCGCTTTCCGCGCTTCGTATTCTCGTGCGCTGGTACGCGGCCTGCGTTCGCCGACGAACGGAAAATTAATTAGACGCTTTTTGCCGACCTCGCACCGAGGAAATTAGCGGCTCCGAATCCTTTAGCGTTTCCGGCTAACGATACCCGCCCGCGGAAAATGCACGCCCGTCCATTAGAGAACACACGTCTCGCGTTTCTTCGAACGCGTTCCGTTGTCTTTCAATAAATTCCTACAAAGTCGGATTTAGTTGTTACTCTGAAATTAGGATTGTTTCTTGTTCTCTTTTTAATTCAAAAATTGTCTCGGTAGACGACTAAGCAACTAGTTGATTAAACTTCAGTTGACCAATACCTGTTGCAATAACAAATTACATGATATTTTTGTATATTTTATCAAATTACGCCGATGAAAAATTATATAAATTATATCGATAAAAAATTATATAAATTATATCGATGCAGCGTTCTTCATACATTTTTCTAAATATTATTTCTTTATATACGTGTTAATATATTCCGATATTGTATGACATGTTGTGTTCGTATATTGTATGTTGTTGATTGTCACAATGTGGTTGATTGTCTTTGTACTTTTTTTCTCGCGTTAACGTATATTTCTCGTGATATAAGAATTAAATAAATGTCGATTTTATTCCATAATTCTTTTTTATTTCCAATGTAATTGGATTCGATCGTAACGACCAAAAGTAATGAAAGTATCGGTGTATTAATAAATTCTTATATTCGTACAATACAAATTTCATTTGAACGTAAGACACGGCTGACTACTGGTTGACTACTATCACTAGACTGACTGTCTTCTGTAAGTGTTTTTTTCTTCAAGCTGGCAGCGAGTGTAATAAAAATACAGGTCAAAAAGACCTCTCGCAACTCGTGCACCGTGAGTGTGTCTCTGTACGCGAATATTATCGTTGAGTTCCAACACGAATTTCGCCGCCAGGTTGCTTGGAAATAGAAAATCGAAAGACGAAGAATAATATTATATAAAAATAATATTACCATGCTACTGTAGATGTTTACTATGGTCGTATAACCAAGACAATTTCATTCGAATCTGAACTATGAATTACAATCAATCATTATACAATATTAGAAATAATATTATTAAGCCATTGTAAATTGCACACAATGTTTGGTCATTTTTCACTGTATTTAAACAGCACGTAACTCATTGTTGTAGCATAAGTCGTTAGAAATCTTGAACGATACACTCATCTAAATTTAGGTATTATAGATTCAGAGCGTGCAATATCATAAATAATATTATCAAGTTAATTTATAATTTTTTATTGCGACGCTACATTGTTAAGACACGCTTAAAGAATTCGAATTGCGAAATTCAGCCGAGTACACGACATCAAGAATAACACAATTAAATCATTACAAAGCGCTATCGTTCCATTTCAATTTTTCACTACGGCTGTCGCCTGGTAATTACTAAATTACGATTCCCATTATTCGTGCCGTTTTCTCGGCGTCGAACGACTATGGTTTCGTTCGCGTGCACNGCGTCGAACGACTATGGTTTCGTTCGCGTGCACGGCGAGGGTTTCGGTACAATTTTCGAACTTTTCCGCGTCACCGTCCGTACTTTCCATCTTCTTCGTCGGCCTTTGATCTCGGCTGCCACGAGTTCGACGCTCGGGGTAAGGGGCCCTCTCTGTGTTTCCTTTTCTTTTTTCCATCCCTGTTTCCATCCCTCTTTTTCCCTTTCTTCCCTTTCGTCTGTCGCGGAATTAAAAAAAAAGAAGAAAGAAA
>NIPQ01119847.1:0-13067 GCA_002806875.1 Lepidotrigona ventralis hoosana
GTTGATATACGACGTCGATATTCTAAGGAGTTGATTAAATTGTCGAAAGAGCGAAACCATTAAAAGAAATTGGGTTAGTTTTTCTGACCATGGCCGTGGGGCGAAGTCATCGTTGTCTCGTGAATCGGACTCTCGTTTGTCAACTGCGACCCACCTCGCGATTCGAAACCTCTGTTTGCTTTCGATTTTCGACCGACTGGCTGGTATTTATTTTTCACCGCGTCCGCGCCAAGGAAACCGTGCAAGAGAGTTGATCCCTGCGCGCTCCTTTCGCGCGAAATTCAATACCGCTTTTTTTTATAGTTTTGCCGCGCTCTCTCGATCAAAGGCACGAGATTTTTCATTCTTCCTGCTTCCAATAAAAGTCCTTCTTTGACACGTCGTGCAGCATTCGAAAATTTAGTTGAAAGCTGTTCAGAGAACAGTCAAAAGCGAAGTTTCATCGTACGTTAAATTATTTTTCTATCGAGTATTATTCAACGACATTATCTTGTATTTGAATTCCACTGAATTTCAATGTTGTCAATATTTTTCAATAATTCCGAAACTGTTTTTTTTTTAGCTTCTCGGATAATTTGATGAAATATCTCGACACAATATCTCAACATATAGTTATACAATTATATTTCGTGCGAAGTTTTTGGAAGATATCTCACAAATCGAAGTCAAATCAAAATCAAAAAGGATTAGTGATGATAACACATTTAACTCATACTGTGTATTTTTGTACACAGTTATGTTGCATAATTATTTTTAGCCGGTCAACAAATATGTTAAACGATATTAAACGAGATGTTAAATGATACTACACAATAATATTTATGATAAATTAAATTAAATATAAATTAAATTCTTGATAAATTAAATTCTTGATAAATTAAAATGCAAGTAAAGAAAAAAATGTATATATAAAATACTCAAAATAAGTAAAATAAAGTGTTAATAAAACATAGTGCGGAAAAGAATTATAAAAGATAATTTTCAGTCGATTTTTAAACAAAAATAGTTTCAAAAAAAAACTTTAGCTGATAAACAAAAGAATAGATTGTTGTTTGCAGTAAAATAGAGTATTCTAAGAGTATTGAGCTTTATAAATTCAAAAATGTCAGAGCTTAAAAATGATCTTATTTTATATAAAATAATTCAAAGTATCATATTGAAAACAATTCGAAATTTTTTTTCCTCGGATAAGAAGAAATTAATATATTATTTTATTGTATTTATTATTAATTAAATTATTATTTATATTAATATAATATATTATAATATATGTAATATAACATATTAGTATTAGTGACTATAAGCATGTTGTTCTTTATTTTTATTTTTATTCGCTAAAGGATCAATAATTTAAGTAAAGAAATAAAAATATTGAGCGAATTTTTGAGAGAATTGTCTTTGACAAATTTCCAAATATTACGAAACAGAATTCGATAATACAAATTAATTGAAAAGAATTACAAGTGAAATGTTGTGTTAAACGCAACGTTAATGAATCGATAGTTCGAACCAACTGTTCGTTCGTTCAATAGATTCAATTCGGCGAACTTCGATTCTTCTCGAATTTCTTTAATTTTTTTTCTATAATCTGACATATTTGAAGATGCTGAAATATCAATATCATCGTCGTATTCTTGTTTTGATTATTCAACATTCGTATCGTATACGTTGTACGTCGGTATCGGTAAAAAATTTTTCGAGTTTATCGAAATGGCACGGTATCGAGAGTTTTTCGCGATGCGTTCCCTCATTACCTATTTTCAATAGCCGTATCACCGATTTCCAATATCCGTAATCTTGACTTCCGTGTAGCGTATTACTTTACCATTACAGTTTCAGTTTTGCTACTCTCAAGTTACCTAATTAGTTTCTATTTAGTTGGTGTAATTAGCACAGCGCGGTTCCATTTCAGGAACATTAGAATGCTATGCCAGTACTACTCCTGTTAGATTTAAACTGAATCGCGTGCTTACCTACACTCGCTGTTTGGATAATGAAACATTCAAACAAGTGGCTAAATAGTGGAGATGTTTAAATAACACGAGAAAAATCTGAGAAGCATCGAGTAATTGTTCAACTGTTTGTATACCACGTGCGAAACGTGATTCACAAAAATTTGAGTAAATATTTGAACAACGAAACGTTCAATTATCTACTATTCTCCGTAGTATTTTTTAACAGTTGCAACATGATTTATGTTGTTGTATTCAACCGAAAGGCAAAAATAAAAAAAATGAAGTCCAATCTGTCCAAAAGTAATTATTTTCTAAACTGGAACTATGTCAATATCGAGAACAATTCTTTTTTTTTTATCGCCCGAAGAAGTTACACATTTAATGAATTTTTGCTTTACACAGTTACCATTTTGTGCAAAGAAATTTCTTTCTTTTTTTTTTTCCTTTTTGCTTCGTTCTAGTTCGCAAGATAGTTGTTCAGTTCAGTTTTATACAAATTAAATCCATTTTCGATTTTTCCCTTTCAGATAAATACAACAATAAAAATCGTGGTGGATATTGAAAATAAATTGCAGGAAATATGACAACTGAAATGATAGTGAAGATAATGGTACACAAATTATACTATACTGTTTCCAAATTGCCATACATAATTTCGAAACCCTGATGCACAGTGTTTCAAGAAAATATTTCTTGACGTTATCATTTGTGAAAACAAACGATACAAAATTTATTTCCATAAATAAATAGTTCACTACATACAAAAGTAATATATACAACAGCAATTTTCAGTAATAAGTTACACAATAATGACACAAGAAGTATGAAAGTTTGGAAGCCAAGAAAGTATCGACACACTTGCAATTTCAATGCTGCATCTGCATTTAATTGCGAAAATTGTGGTTGTTAGAAAAATTACAAAATTTCTTTTTGTAATTCCTCGAATGTCATCGAATAACATCGCGCTTGTTTTTAAATCACAGATTGAAAAAAGTTGAGAATTTTTTTTTGTTTTATTTAAAACATGGATTGTCGAATTTTTTCGAAAAATGTTCTTACATTACAAGCCTCGATGAAAACGATAAAGATAAATAAGTGTTGTTAAAAATAGAAGTTTCAGAACTTGTAAAATATGAAAATAAAAAATTTTCTGTTAGATAACTTGTTCATTAATATTAAATAAAAAGTTTTTAATATTTGTAGCAAATCAATCAATTATTTAACATAAAAATATAAAGGGGAATTTGATTAAATATTAAATATTCTACAATTTTTTCCACGGAACTTTTACTATACAGATTCTAAAATATCATGAGAATATGTCAAAGTTCCTATGTAACGCTTCTTTCTATAAAAATTTTGTAAAAACAGATATTTTTTTATACGAAATATACAAGTCGAACAGAATATTTTTTTAAAAAATGAAAAGAATCCCTGTCTTAAATCATTAAAAATATTTTATATTCTGTTCAAATATATACTCAAATGTTGTATATCTGCAAGAAAGATTTCAATACCTTTTTTACTCTCGAATTTTTATATTTCTTGTATTATTATTGAACAACTCATTATGATAAACCATAAATTCATAGAAACAGATTCTGTTATTGTTATTTTGTTCCCGTGAAACTGAGCCAACTTTTATTATAACGCTTTCAATATAATAACATGACAACTTTTAATAAATGGTCTGAAATCGGCTGCTACAAATGGGAGAACCTGTCGAAGCTGGAGAGCTACAAGTTGCTGTTTACGTCACTAGGGGAACTTGTGCTCGATCGAATCGCTCGCCGAAAACGCAAATATCCAGGTCAGATTCCGTAATGCCACATTTGCATCGAAGTTGTATAATATACGGCATAGGTAGCATGAAAGTAAAAACGAATGTTGTCGTAAATCGTTCGATCGTGCCAAGCCACTCTGATCCGGACGGTTTTAAAAGAGACATAAATATAATATTTACGTGGCCACTATATAGTAAATATGCGCGGAAATCGTTTGAAGGAAGTGATTTGACTTAAATGAAAATGTCGAATGGTCTAATGCAATTTGATGAAACGTAGCTTGTTAGATTACTCGACTCGACTTGAGTCAATTACTTCGCAGATCCTTTACGATGATCTGATTTTGAACGAATTTAGACTGCGAATTTTTATGTATGTAATTTTGCAAGATGTAAATGCAATAATTTACAGAACATGACAGAATAGTATGTGAAATACTGTAGTAATATAACACTGTAGTTGATTCATTGCACTGTACAGGATGTTCCAAAGATTAGTTCAAATTTATTTGTATAATAAAAATAATACAATATATATAAATTATAAATGATAAATAAATACATATAATAAATACAATATTTACAATGTGAATTACACAATATAAAAGTATGAAGTAATTATGGGCATTCTGTTACATGATATTTTAAATAAAATAATCTTACTTTCTCTAAAATATACTAATAATTTTTGAACACTAAACTTCGAAACATTCTGTAATATTTTACATTCGGAGCTTTTTTTTGTATCATACTATTATTCTAAATAAAATAATATTGGGAATATTCGCCTTGATCAAATAGTATCTAGCATGTTTTTAATTATACTTTTCTAACATGTGTTATCATTTAAAGTAATCGTCGAATGTTTTAAATTGCATGGGTTTGCTAGAGCACTGTTTATTTTCACTGTTCTATAAATTTTATTATTTACATTTATTTTTTATATACATATGTTTCAGCTCGTGCCCGACTCGACGTAAATATATTCTAATTATTTCTCTCATTCCTGATCTTTTATAATTTTAAAGGACATCATTTACAATATAATTCGTCTTGACAAATGAAAAAAAGAAAAAAAAGAAAAGCGCTGTATATAAAAAAAGAATTGAAGGTCATCTTAATTTCGTTTGTAAAAATATTGCAAACATAGAAAGTTGTTGCTCCGCTGTGTTGGTCAGTAAACTGTACAACTTTGTTTTCTGCCATTTTTTCCCTCTTGTTTACCATTTCCGAGAGAAATGCTGGACAAAAATAATGCAAACATCCTGTATATTGGGAAAAAATTTTGCGTTTTCATTTTTGAGGTTCGTCAATGAACACAACAAATAAAAAAAAGTATAATACATATTATACTAGATGTATTATAAAAATACGTATTATTGCTCTCTTTTATAAAGATGGACACAACAAAGTAATTAGTGAAAAAGTTCGGAATACTTGCAATAGTACAGACGCTGGTGAATTTATTTTTCAGGAAATTATATTTGTGGAATTTGAGAACAATGCAACCAGATTTTCGAGTAGATAGCTCGTCAATAGTTTCAATGGTGTTCGCGAGTATCGTAAATTTTGAGTTTTCGAAAGTCCCACAGGCGAGATTTGGTGACTCGTGACCTGTCATTGTCACGCACGTCAGGCTTGAAAAAAAAAAAATTTCACAGCGTTAAATTTAGAAAGAAGAAAGTTGCTCTTGGCAAAGAGTAGAAAAATACGATTTGTAGACAATTTAACACTTTCACGGTAGGCGTCATATTTACTTGTTTTCGGTTGCCCAAAAAATTTTAATATAAATAAATAATTGACAATATTTATTAACGCTGAAACAACCGTGTCAAAATTTTACATTATATGTATTCCACATTATAATTAAAGCGACAATTGAAACAAATAGATTTATACAATTATATTTCTGTGCAAATAGAAATTAGTATTAATTTTGACAAAAATACCTGTGTCTTTTAAGCAGTTGTAAAAAAACAAAAATCTGAAATCAGTCATATTGACGGTTTTGACTGTTAGTGTTAAAACAATAAAACTGTACAATTATGTATAAAATTTCTATAATGATGGTTCTAATAAATAATATTTCTTGCAACTCTCATTTCAAACATCCCGCCGAGAAAGTGTCAATTGGTAAAGGTTTAGTTAATCAGGAAAGGAAGGAAATTTGCATATGTCTGCGAAAATTTATTTATTTTATAATTAATTTACAATTCGTGCGGCTTGATATTCTTACACCCAATAAAAAATTGCCGACACTTTAAACTGCTATAATTTCTTAACAAGAAATCGTAGAACAATCAATCTTTCTACTCATTCTAAAGAGCTTCTACTTTCACAGTACTGCGTTCGTTTCTTTCAAAGATGCTTCTACATCATTTTAAAAGATACTTCTTCTTTTGAAAGTTTCGCAACTTC
Source organism: Lepidotrigona ventralis hoosana (assembly GCA_002806875.1). Classification (NCBI taxonomy): domain Eukaryota; kingdom Metazoa; phylum Arthropoda; class Insecta; order Hymenoptera; family Apidae; genus Lepidotrigona; species Lepidotrigona ventralis. The sequence goes on from NIPQ01119847.1 coordinate 6,157, forward strand.
AAACGTCTTTATGAACACTAAAAAATTAATTAAAACCACTATAGTCTCGAAGATCGAAGTTTTTATAACGACCCTTTGAAATTTTTTTTACGATCTCTTTTTTTCTTGGAAAGTAAACAAGAGAGAAATTGAAATATCGAAGAATTTTTCATTAAACGTACGGAAATATTATAAACAAACTAACTAATATTTATATGTACAAAAATAAATATATCAAATAACATACACAACTTTAAAAAGATATGCGAAGCTTCTAATAGAAAGAAGTTAATTAGTGTAAGTCGCCTCTCATTGAAAATAATTTATACCGTGCTAATGTCTATTTGTTAAAATTGTCAATCGATGGAACAGTTTATTACAGTATAATTAATTGTTTCATGGACTGAAAGTTTGAATAACAGAAATATATTTGTTGAGAAAGAAAACTTGTGCATTTCGTTTACGATTATACAGGGTGTTTCAGATTATAACCTTAAATAACTTCACCAGTGTGTTCGGTAGGTTATTCTGTATGAAAAAGGTTTTATACATTATAGATTTTGATTTTGGTATTTTATTTATTTCAAAAAATGGATTTTACATTTATATAATTGGAATAGAGAAATAATTTTTTATTCTTCTTATACTACTTTTACTTGCATAGATTAAAGATGATATTCAGAAGATGACTTCTTCCTTTTTTAAAAAAAAATGTACAACAACAGTAATTCGGAAATACGTGAAGAATTAATATATTAGAAATGAAATTAATAAAATGGATCGTTAAAATTTCTGAACTTTCAGAAAACTGAAGAACAAAATATACAAAATATATGAAAAATAAAAAATTCTGTTATATTATATGTACCATCTGTTTTTTTTAAAATAAATAAAAAACAAATGAAGTAAAACTCATAATATATATGATCTTTTTTATTCAGAATGATCTAGTCATTCACATATTGGTTATTCAGTTTCCTCCATGTGTGAAAGCACATGTGACAAGATCTCTTGATGTAGTTAATGATTTACAAAATTCATTAAAATTCAAACAGAGATGAAGACTGCAATTTACATAGATATAAAAAGTATTCATACACTTAATGGAAAATTGCCAATGTTCCTATAACTTTTGTCATGTGAAAAATAATTGCATTACAAATAAAAAAGAGACTCCAATCTTCAAAATTATGACTTCAATGATGAGAAAATTTTTTCACTTTTTCGCAAAGATGTTTGAGTTTACAAATATTAGTAGAACACATTAGCAACGTGTGTTTACAATAGTTTTATTGAATTAATTGTTTTCAAATATATTGTTGAAACAATGATTCTAATTTCTAATAGTAGAAAGAGAACTCTTATTTGTTCAACATACACGATTAAGAATGGATAAATGAATAATAGAAAAATTCAAAGTCGCAAAGAACCCTGGATGAGTTAATTTTATATAAAATTCTTATTATTAATCGGAACAAGTTTCATTTACATTACAATTGTAAATATAATAATTGTACCATACAGTAAAATCGTATTTTCGATTTACTTATATGCTCTTTCAAACAAATATATGACACATCGTTTTTATGTATATGTTTCATAATTGATTCAACTTCGACCAACAAATCAATCAAAATCCGTGGAAACGTTCAAGATCCTTCTATTCGTGACTTGATAAAAATATCGTACATAAACTTCAGTTACTGATGGTTATATCACCATTCCCGCCGTGAAAATCGACGAGAACTAAAGAAAACACGGAAAGCTTTAAAACGGGAACGTGGCGAGAAACTGTGAGGGAAACAGCAGCGGGAAATAAAGGGAGTTGTCTACGGAAAATTGCATCACCGTGATTGCACCAATTTTCTTCGAGTACGTTAACGATCGATCGGTCTTGGCGCAAAACTGACATAGATGAGCCATGGTTACGTAATTAATACTTGCTGTTCACGTGCAAGAAACTGCGTTAAGAGGGATGGCAGGGAAGTTGGTCGACAGCAACGAAGGAGACACAGGAAAGCAAAGGATAATTTCGCGTTGCTCCAGGCGAGCGAACAAGTCGAGAAGAGGGAACTCACCTCCAGACGCCAAAAGAATTTTTTACTCGAGCCTCGTGAGCTCGTCGCAGCTGTCATCTTCCGAGTAGGCAGGGGCGGATTTTACCCCGATGCTAATGACGCTGCGAGATGTTTATTGATTATTGCAACTACTCGTCAATACGCGAAGACAGGGATGAAAGTCTTAGCTTTGCTAAATTTGATATATTTTTAACAATATTTGTTTCTACAAAGCAAAGGAAACTTTCTTCAAAGTGGCAGCAATAAAACATAAATACAGGATGTTCTAAGCAGACGATGATTCTTGGTGAAAAATGGAAGTTTTTTTTTTATCTAAGGCTTCGCATTCGAGTTGGATGATTTGTCGAGTATATTTGAATGTATATTTGAATGATGATTCTAGACAGAAAAGAATAATTAACAAGAAGTTATTGAAAAAAATCGGTCAGAGGAGTAAAATTTTTTTTCGCTCGAACCGATCATTTCGAATGTGTTATGAGTGTGAAAAATTGGTACGCTCGATAAATTTTCAAGGTCGATTTCCTCGAAACAAAGCCTGGATGAACAAATTTTATTCTTCGTTTTCGAGAAATCATCCCTCTATTTCTCACATGCTACGAAACACTCCTGTACAGAATAACTATTGAAGTCGAGAAACTATTGAACTTTTGAACAAAACAATAAAACAATTTGCACGTACGAAAGTTAATACATTCTTACAATTGGTGACTATTCCGTTACATTTCTTATATTGCAACTATGTGCAGCATATAAACTTTTGCAATGAAAGTTTTGGAAAATCAATTGTTATTTGATTATTTGGTCATGGGTCTCAAAATGAAACGGGATTATTTTTCTTCTAAATTTGACGAGGTTAAATCTATCACTGCAAGACGGCGAACATACGAAATGTGTTGCTTTAATTTTGATTCAACTGACAAATTTAGTTCCAATTTAACGATTTCATGGATTTATTTATCATCTCCCTCTTGACTCGATCAACCTGCAATTCGATTCATTTTCGCGAGATTATTTCACATTCATTCTTCATTATTTTCGTTCATTCATTAGTAGCGTTTGTGTTCCAGAGTCAGATGAAACGTGATTTAACAATAGACTGCGAATTTTTATGCGAATTCATATTCAATATTCATACTTTCGTATGAATATAATTAAAAAAGTGAAATGTTGATAAAAAGTAGTTTTATCATTTAAAGTTTATAGAAAATATTACGCGCTTTCGGTTTAAAATTTCCTGTAATAGATGCATGAAGATCCGCGGTTTTCTGATTAATGACTGAAAATTATGATGAACGTGAAGTCGAACTATTAATCATGATTGGTTAATAAATACAATAAGTAATTAAGGCTGCTGTTACAGATTAATTTAAAAATCGTCAATCATGAAATTATTATTCTTTTGATTATACTTCATTATCATTCTTTATATATAGCATATTTTTTATATTCTAAAACATTATTTCGTTTTAATGTTCGTAATTATAGTAATACGTATCATTGTATATCACAACTACCGTGTGAATGATTGGATAATTTGCAAATTTTCTACGTTATATGATGAAAATGTCTTATTATATTTTTAATGATGTATTTTGAAAGATAAAAAAAAGTTGTACACCTGAGAATTTATAAGTTTGTTAGACAATTAATTTTTTAAATATTCTCCGTCGATGTTCTATTTTCCGAAAATATATGAAATTGCATGGACATGCATAGTTTAGTTATATAGTTTAATTCAATTCCGGACTTAAACGAATAATACACGTTCAAAACTGTGATCTTCAGCAAATACGTGTAGACTGTCGTTTGCATACGAAACGATCAAATTCATAAGCATATAAAATCACTCAAAATTTAGGTTCGATCCAGATCTTTATCGTTGCATCAGTGACTTCAACGATTCGGCAAATTTGAATATATTTCATACACTAAAACTATTAACGATTAGATTGTAGAACTCTAAGAAACTCTGATAAATCAAGTCAACGAAGGTTAAAAATAAGAGAGTAATATTTCAAGGAAAATTCAAATCCTTGAAAATGCACTTTTACACATCTAAAAATGTAATTTTATGGACCTATAAAATTTCTGCGAAAAGTTCTGAATTGGTCATTTCGGCCAACATTGAATTAATATTATTCTCAATATTGAAACGCACTAAGAAACTTTATTATTTTATCTGCGGCAACCTAATATTCTTTTACATGGATCAACTTGACGTTTACTTCAAGACGCTATGTTACTTCAGCTTCGCTGAAAAAGGATGTTCGATCTTTTCATCTGCTTCGCTTGCACGGTCTGAAAGAAACGCATGGTGCGCGCCTGCTAGAGATGTTTGCACAGTCAAAAATTAATCATGTCGATGGAGTAACTTGACTATAAAAGCGTTACGAAGCGGAGCTTCGTTTTTAATACTCTATAAAAATCTATCTTTTGAAAAGAGAAGTAAATTGTTTCAAGGGAAGTTTATTTTCGTATCCATAATTCTTGGCGAAACTCGCAACCAAGGATAAAATATTGAAAATTATCGATTGAAAATCGTCGACATTTTAAACTTTTGTGACTTCGTGGAAATGTCGTACAATAAATTTTAAGACTTCATTCGTAAAGTCGTGGTAGATTCAGTTACGAGAAAAATTTTTCACTGCCGTTCATAAAGACGTTTGATTTTCCAAAGCTTCGAAAGAAAGAATACTTTTAACTTTTCTTTTTTATTTGAAAGAAAAAAAGCTTTTTTTTTTTAATCTTTACTTACTTCCTTCAAAATGATGTAAAAACTTCTTTGAAAGAAATAAACTCAGTACTGTGAAAGTAAAATGAAACTAATTATCCTTTTACGATTCTTTTTTCACGAAATTATAAGAAATTAATATAACCAATTTTTTATTAAATGTACGAAACCTTTGTATCTTGCAGGATAATTTTTGAAAATGGAACCACGTTTTTGTAAAAATGGAACATGCTGTAACATTTTCAAATTCCTGAAGTTTAATACAATTAGAAAATGTATTTAACACTGGAAATATCGACGATTGAAATGTAAAATTTTCCTTCGGAAACATTAAACTAAAAAGAGAAAAGAAATAAGAAAGCTTTGTAATATAACAAAGTACACGAGCTTTCATTTATACATTTTATGAAAAATTGTTTAAATAATAAAAATATACATCTACAAAATATTTAAAATATCTACAATTATAAATTGGATATTCTGATCATTTTGGTAGTTCTAGTATTAATTGCTCAGTCCTCTTCAAATACAGCATTCTGAAATTGAAGAACATGATTTCTAACATGGTTTCATGTAACACGAATTTTTCCATTACATTGTCTCTGTATTCTAAGTTTCGCTTGCAACATGGAACGAATAAATCGTTAGATCGTAGAGGAGTTAGCTTTTGAATTGAGGAAGATGAAGTTTCATTTGCTTCCTGTGACTCAACTTTGCCACGTGAATCTTTGATCGACTTTTAAATTTTTATTGGAATACCAGGACCAAGTATAGAACTTTCGCTCGAGTTTCTACTTGTTCAAACATCAAAGTTTTCAAAGATCAAGAGTCAGACTCAACTTTGCCACGTGAATCTTTGATCGACTTTTAAATTTTTATTGGAATACCAGGACCAAGTATAGAACTTTCGCTCGAGTTTCTACTTGTTCAAACATCAAAGTTTTCAAAGATCAAGAGTCCACTGTAATTGTAATTCACTGTAATGAAAATTCGAACGAACGCAAAGACACGCGAAGTATTTTGTCCAGCAATACACGTCGAGATAATATTTCGTCCAGAGGCTAACTGCTGCAAAAGTGACAAATCAAACTGTAATTGTAATTCACTGTAATGAAAATTCGAACGAACGCAAAGACACGCGAAGTATTTTGTCCAGCAATACACGTCGAGATAATATTTCGTCCAGAGGCTAACTGCTGCAAAAGTGACAAATCAACGCAGAAATAGTGAATCAGCGCAATTTCTTTGGGTGTATTTAATAAATAATTAGTAGAAATTTTTTTTCATTATTCGTCAACGAATAATCGTACATTATTGAAAAGTTGGCTGTATGCGAGACGTTCATGATATAACGAGAGATTCTCTTGTATCTTATGCTTTGTAGGCAACATCATAAACCACTATGCCACTGTTGGTCGGCGGGCTAACAACAGTCGTGGTTAGTAGGAATTTACCACGTACAATTCCAGGAATCCGCAACTCGTTCAACTTAAGAGATACTTGGAACGATCAATGAGGTGGTCTGTTGAAAATCTTAGTGGATTAATGGGACTAGAAGATTCCCCTACGCCGAAGAAAATGGAACTGCAAAGAAATCAAATTCTTCGATTTAATTTTCGTTAGCCATTCACCAAATAAAATTGCTTATAGTAGATATTAAGAAATATTAATAATAAATAATTATAATATATAATATTACATAATGAAAATATCAAGTCGTTATATCGGTTCCTTGATGTTTGTTTTAATTTAATACTTTGAACATTTTTCGAACGTTTGAATATCTCGACTTTTCTTATTAACGTTTTAGTTTTATAAAATTTTACAAAATTTTCTATTGAGAGGCAGTATATATGCTTTACCGAGATATTTACACATTCCGTTTAAGATAATCTTTTGTAGTTCTAAATAAAATAGGAAAATTGCATGTATAATACAATAAAGAATCGTCTATTATATTATGACATATAATACAATATAATTTATTATAATACATAACATATTATCTGTTTAACCTACAAATATTAGATAATAATATTTTATACGTAATACTAATTATAATATTATATTATAATAAAAGAAGCTTCTATTTATACTGAGTCTACCAATAAATCTAGTGCACT
>NIPQ01119868.1:0-13099 GCA_002806875.1 Lepidotrigona ventralis hoosana
CGCAAAATATAACTAAGCAACAAAATCGTTGTGACACGTTGACAGAATGAGTGTGGAAAATTTTGAATATTCATTTGTTAACTTCTTACCACGTACAGGAACTCCGCATTGCATTCAGATAAGATAAGTAATAATAGATAATTATTATGTGCAATAAAATTGTTGTTCATTGTGAACCCCGCAATGCGTAGAATAGAATGAGATCATAAATTCTATATGACATATAGGTAGAATTAATATGTGAATTAGTGAACCATGAACCCCGCAATGCGTAGAATAGAATGAGATCATAAATTCTATATGACATATAGGTAGAATTAATATGTGAATTAGTGAACCTTCATATATAAATCTATTTCAACGTACCAGAAACTCGTAAAATTCCGCATCCATTCTATCAATATATTATCTCGATCCGAAGGACTTGTATTACTCCACGAATCACAATGATCACAATGGATGCAATTATTTAATACATAACGACGATTACGGATCGGGGTTACATATGATCATCAAAAAGGTGGAATAATCTATCTATCAAGAATTTATCTCTCTCTAGTGGTTATATAATATTCTATGCACCTCCTGGTAGAGGGAGAACACAATTTTTTGATATAAGGCAACAATCCAATATTGTTTGTCCTTCTCGAAATATTAAAGTTTTCCGTACGTACCGTATTGTCACGATTTAAATGCGAAGTGTCACGGATTAAACGCAGAATAATAAGACTATACTTAGTTTAAATTTTATTTAATAGCTCTCGTTAACTTCTCATTCGTAACTGATGTCATTACAATCCCAGAGCCGCAAACACCATGCACCTATCGCGGATGACTAATTGTATGGCGTAAGCAAAGAAGAAATTATTTAAGGGTGGTCGTCATATGGCAAGTCGAAACTTTCGACTTCAATTCCGTCAATAGATTATCTCGTACTGATGGTCTTATAACATTCTACGCATCGCCTGTATCGCAATGGACACAGTTTTTTTTATAAAAACCAATGATTTAGTTTATTTTACGACTCCGTCATTTTACGCTACTCCGGTACGGGTCGTAGGTGCATATAAACATTCAACATCCTCTATATTCACTCAAAAGATCATCTCCTTCTGATTGTCTTATATTATTCTACGCATCGCGTAGAATACACAGTGAACAAAATTTTTTTAATATACGTAGGCGATCCAATATTATTCATCCCAGGCACTATACGCTACTCCGGTACGGATCGTGGCTTAAATATGTTTTTTCAATATTTTTTACATTCGTTCTATATATATTAACTCGATGTCTTATATTATTCTACGCAATGCATATCAAAATAAACAAATTCTTTTAATAAAGCAACATTTAGTGTTATTTATTGTCCTCACAAAATAAGCTCCTCCGGATGTTCTGGGATTACATATGATTATTCAAAACATTCCACATTCATTCTATCAATATATTAACTCGATGTGATGGTCTTACATTATTATATGCATCTCGAATTACATAATGAACAAGTCTTTAAAAATAAAAACGATGTTTGTGCATTATTTATCGTCCCCGAAATTGTAGGATTCTCCGGTATGCGTCGAGGTTAAAATATGTCCATTCAAAATAGTCTACAGTCACTCTGTAAATGGTTCATCACTCTCTGATGGACTTGTATTGTTCTACGCATCGCGGTTACCAAATTAACAAATAATTCATTTTAAATCAACTTGTTTATCTTCCCCCCAAAAAATATGCTCCTCTGGTGAGGATCGGAATTGCATGTGATTATTCAAAATATTCTACAATCATTCTATCAAAATATTATTTCGATCCGGATGTCTTACATTATTCTACGCATCGCGGAGCTCACGCAGAACAAATTTTTCAAATTAAAACATCAATTTAGCACTACTTATCTTCCACGAAATTATGCACTTCTCCGGTAAAGATCGGGACTTACATATGATCATCCATAATATACTACAATCACTCTATCAATAGAATGCTTACCTCGAATGGTCTTATATTATTTTACGCATCTCGATTAACAAAATGATCACTTTTTGAATTTTTTAACACAAAGCAGTAATTTAGTTTATTTAACGCTCTTGAAGTTATACGCTAATTCGGTAGAATACGGGGCTAACATATGTTCGTTCAAAATATTCTACATTCAATCTAACAATACGTAATCTACATCTGATGGTCTTATATTGTTGCACGAATCGCGGGGATTACAATCAACACAATTTTTTAATACATAACGTCGATGCTATGTTATTTATCGTCCCAGAATTATTACGCTCCTCCTGTACTGATCGGGGCTTACATGTGATCGTTCGAAATATTCTACATTCATTCTCTTTATAGATTATCTTCCTCTGATGGTATTCTATTATTCTACGCATCGCGGGAATCACAATGAACGCAACTATTTAATATATAAATCTGATACAATATTATTTATAGTCCCCAAAATAATACCATCCTCCGGTAAAATTCGGGACATACTTTTGATCATTCAAAATATTCTACACTCATTCTATCTCATTCTATCAGCATATTATAGCGATCTGATGTATTAAAACAATTTAGTATTATTTGTTGCCTCCTAAATTGTACCGTCCTCCGGTTACGGTTTGGGGCTTACACTTTGTCGATTAAAATATTCTACATTCTACACACTATCAATAGATTATCTCCACTTGAAGGCATTATATCATTCCACGCATCGTGGGGATTACAATGAACATAATTTTTTAACTTACAGCAACAATTCAGCATTGTTTATTGTCCCCGATATAATACGCTCCTCCGGTACAGATCAGAGATTCCACACGATTATTCAAAATACTTTATATTCATTCTATCACTATATTATGTATCTCTGATTGTCTTATACATTTGAACGCTCTGCGAGTACCAAAATGAACCAATTTTTTAATATAAAACTTTGATTATTATTATCGTCCAAAAAATTTTACGCTTCTCCGGCACTGATCGGGGCTTATATATGATAATTCGAAACATTATACATTCATTCGATCATTATATTACCTTGATCTGATAGTGCTATAGTATTCTACGCACCGCTGGAGACATAGTGAACAAATTTCTTGCTATATAAAATTGATTTAATACTATTTAACGTCTCCGTAATTATACGATATTCCGGTATGTATCGGGGCTTATGGCAATTCGAAATATTCAACATTTTTTCTATAAATATATTAGCCCGATCTGATTGTTTCATTATACGAATCGCGTGGATCACAGTGAACGCAGCTATTTAATATATAACGACTATCCAACACTACTTATTTTCCCCGGAATAATACTCCCCTTCGAGTAGCTTCGGCGCGTACATTTGTTTACTTAAAATATTATACATTTGTTCTATCAATATAATAACTCGATTTAATAGACTCATGTTATTCTACGCATTATGGGTATCACAAAGAATAATTTTTTTACCTAAAACTACGATTTAGTGTCTGATCTTTACTATTTATCGTCCCCGATGTAGTACGCTTCTCCGATATAGTTCGGTCTCACTTGTAATGCGTAAAATATTATTAGGCCATAAAATCGGTATTATATAAAAACAGAATGAGTGTGAATAATTTTGAATTGTCACATGTTATCTTCATTCTTCACACGGTATTCCTGTAACGTTTCAGGCGCGGTAGATAATATTAGATGATGTATATGTAAAATAAAGTGATGTTCATTGCGAACCCGAATGTATATGTAAAACAAAGTGATGTTCATTGCGTGACGAATTGAATATTAGTAGGAAATGAAATCGATATAACACATAGACAGAATTATTGTGGACAATTTTGAGTGGCCGTATGTAAACCTCATTCCATGTACCGGTATTGCAGGCTCGTTAAATAGTATTAGTATTTATTAAGCATAGAAATGGGGTTTGTTACAAATCAATGCGTAGAATAATAAATGACAATAAAATCGTTGCGGCATACTGACAGAATATATGTGAAAAATTTTGGAATGACATATGTAATCAACATTTCAGAAACCACAGATAGATTGGATGATATTTTGTAATATGTAATGTTGCTTGTGAACTGAATGCGTTGTATATTATTAGGTCATGAAATCGATATGATGTATTTACAGAATGAATGTCGAACATTTTGAACATTCAAATGTAAACCTCACCCCGAGTTCTGTAATAACGTAGTAATTCAGACTCTAAACGTCATTAGACGATACTTACGTTAAAAAATGGTTTCCCTTGCGCGTCTCGCGGTAAGGAAAGTAACGTAAGACCATTAAATTGATACGATGTATTGATAGAATGATACTTAAAAACTTGGTGGTCAATATTTTATCAGGCTCGTTAAAAAGTATTAGATGATACATACCAACGAAAAAATTTCGTTCATTACGAATCCCGCAAAGCTTAGCATAATATAAGGCAATAAAATCGATACGGTATATAACAAAATGAATTTTGAATACTGTACTTTGATATATGCAAGCAACATTCGATGTTGCTGTACTCCGTAATATTTTAGGCGAGGTAGATAATATTAGATGATATTTATGTACAAGAAATGGTGGTTATCGTGAACCCCGTAATGAATATTGTTACGCCATGAAGTGGATATGATATTACTGCAAAGTTCATGTACAAAGTTTTTAATGGTCAAATGTAAACTTCATTCCACGTGACGGAAATACGTATAGCAGGATCGTTATACAATATTATACGATATTTGCGAACAAAGCATGTCGTTCATTATAAATCCCGCATTGATTGAAGAGATTGTCATTTCACGTACCGGAAATCCATAATATTTCAGGTTATTTAAATAATGTTAATGATGTTTACGAACAAAAAATACCGTTAATTGCGAATTCGACAATGATTAAACTAATATAATATAATAAAATCGAGATGGTATTCTGACAGACAATGAATGTGAAAATTTGGTAATGACATATGTGTTCAACATTTCACGTTGCTAAACTCCGTAGTATTTAAGGCGTCATAGATAGTATTAAATGATGTTTATAACAAAAGAAATGGTTGCCATTGTGAAACCCGTGATGCGTAGGATACTATTAGGGATTAAAATCGATATAATGTGTTGACAGAATGATTGTTGTAAATATTGAATGGTCACGTAACTCCATGTACCGGCAATCCGTAATATTTCAGTCCCGTTAAATGGTATTAGATGGTACATACGCACTACAGAATGGCATTCATTGCGAATTTCCCAATGAATAGAGCAATATAAGATAATAAAATCGATATCGTGTATCGACAGTGTTAATGAGGAAGATTTTGAACGGACATATGTTAACAACATTCCACGTTGCTGTACTCCGTGATATTTTAAGCGCATTAATTAATACTATATGATATTTATGTACAAAGAAATGGAGGACATTGTGAACCACATTGTGATTTGCAGATTATTATTAGGCTATATAATCAATATGACGTGTGAGATAATGAATGTGGAACATTTTGTATGGTCATATTTTAACTTCATTCCACGTACCGAAAATCCGTAATATTCCAGAATCATAAAAAAATTTTTAGCTGATATTTACGAACAAAAGAATTGCGTTCATTGCGAAATCAGCGGTGCGTAGAATAATTGAAGACCATAAAATAGATATGTAAATATCCGTCCGAATGAATGTAGAAAATTTTGTTTTGACATATGTGAACAACATTCAACGTTACTGTACTCCGTCAAATTTCAAGTGCAATAAATATTTTTCGATGTTGTTTATTTACAAAGAAATAGTGAGTCGTAAAATCTATATGATATACTGTCAGAATGAATGAGATATTTTCAAATGGTCTTATGTAAACGTCAATCGTCGGAATTCCGTAATAATTCAGGCAAGGTAAAAAATAAAAATGATATTTACGAAATAAAAAAATGGCGTTCATTGCGAATCCCACAGTGTGTAGAGTAATGTAAGGACAAAAAATCGATATGATGTGTTGATAGAATGGATGTGGAAATTTTTGCATTTTCGTATGTAAACCTTATTCCATGAAACGGAATATTATAGTTAATTAGGGAGTTTAATTAATAATAAATGATGTTTACGAACAAAATAATCGCATTTATTGCGAATCCAACAATGCGTGGAATAATGTACATCGATAAAATCGCTAAGGCATGTTGATAAAATGGACATGGAAACATTTGACTTGATATTTGTAAGCAACATTCCACCTTGCTGTAATCCGTAACATTTCAAGAGTGATACATAGTATTAAATGATACTTACAGAGAAATGATGTACAATATAAACTCCGTGATGCGTAGAATATAATTAAGTCATAAAATCTATACAATATATTGACAGAATGTATCTGGTAAATTTTAAATTCCATATGTAAATCTACTTGTACGTACAGTAATTGCGTAATGTTTCATGTTCCTTGAATAATATTATACACTTTTAGGAACAAAAGAATGGCGTTATAGCGAATACCGCAATGTGTAGAAAAGTATAGAACAATATAATCGATATGATGTTGACTGAAGAATGTTTTGAATTTTCATATGTATGGAATATTAAACGATGCTGTACTCCGTAAAATTTCGGGTGGGGTACATAATATTAGATGATGTTTATGTACAATGTAATGGCTGCAATTTTGAACCATGTATTGCGTATAATATTATAAGGCTATGAAGTCGAAGTGGTTTATTGACAGAGTAAATGTGGAAAATTTTTAATGGACATATGTGAACCTCATTCCACGGATCGAATCATATTAGCTGATTTTTACGAACAAATGAATGGCGTTCATTACGAATCGTACGTGAAGTGACCTTTACGTATCACTATTCAAAATATTCCACATTGATTTTGTCAATTTATAACATAGACTTTATGGCTTGAATTATTCTACGCATTGCTGTGTAGCAATGAATTACATTTTTTTATTCGTAAATATAATCTACTACTATTTATTGAGCTTAAATGATAGGGTGTTCCGATACGTGGAACGTAACTCCGCGAGTTACATAGAATAATTCAAAATTTTCCCATTCATTCCGACAATATATCGTAATTATTTTATTCTATGCTTTGCTGGGTTCACAATGAACTCCGTGTTTTTGTTTACAAATATCATCTAGTAATAATTATTTAGCCTGAAACATTACGGGGTTCCGTTACGTGCAAAGATATTCATATATGACCAATCAAAATTTTCCACATTCATTTTGTTAATATATCATGTAGATTTTAAATCCTTGTATTATTCTACGCTTCGCTGGGTTCACAATGTAAACCATTTTTTGGACATAAATATTATCTGAAGTTATTTACCGTGCCTGAAATTTTACGGAGTTCCGGTACCTGGAATGTAGTGTACGTATTACTGCTAAAACGTTCCACAATAATTCTGACAACATATAGAAGGCTACGTGGAAAGAGGTTTACATAAGGTAATCCAGCATCATGTCTGTCATTATGTCATTCAGACTTTATTGCTTTACATTATTCTAGCATCGCGGAGATCACAATTTATACCATTTATGAATAAAACCTATCGTTATTTATCGATCCTGAGTTGCTAAGTTCTTCCACTTCAAGGTTTACACATTACTGTCTAAAATTTTCGTTCTGTTAATATATTATATTAATCTGATTTTCTTAAGTTATTCTACGAATCGCGAGGTACATTTTTTGTGTTTTTAAATATCACCCAAATTCATTTATCGATCATGAAGTTTTTCGGTCTTCCGGAAAACTTCGGAGTTAACAAGTACATTCCATATTTGTGAAATTCATTCTGAATATATATCACTTAGATCTGATTTCTTTATATTGATATACGCATCGTGGGGTTTACCAAGAAAACCATTTTCATAAATATCATCTAATATTATTTACCGAAACTGAAAAATTGCAGACTTCCTTTACAGTTCGTGGTTTACAGAAGTCCACTGAAAATTTTCGACAATCGCTCTGTCAATACATCATATCGACCTGGTTATTGTATATTATTCTATGAATCGCGGGTTTCAATTTGTACAGTTTATTAATATAACGACGATATAATGATATTTTTCGACCCTGAAATGTTACTGTAATCCGCGAGTTCAGGTCCTACATAGGACATTCCAAAATTTTTCGACATACATTCTGTCAGCCTATCAATCGATTTGATAGTCTTGATCCAGGAGGGCCCAGGCGGTCTAGGAATGTTCGGTGCACACATACGTCGCTTCAGAATTTTCGACATTCAGTCATTATGATATTTCTATCTGACGGTCTTGTTTTCTTTTTCACATCGCGGTGATTACAGTGAACACAATTTTTTTTATATCTAACGACGATCTAATATTACTATGCGACCCTGATATATCACGGTCCTCCTGTACAGTTCGGTGATTACAAATTCCCAAATCAAAATTTTCGACTTTAATTCAATCAATATTTTGTATCGTTCTCCCTGGCTTATATTATTTTACGCATAGCATGAATAACTATAAACTCAATCTTTAACATATGAGTTATTACTATTTATCAATCATGAAATATTACAGTCCATAAAGTGGAATGAGGTTTTCATATGCAACTTGAAATATCTCGACGATAAACTTTTCAATATATTATCTCGATCTGATTGCCTTATGTTATTCTGCGTATCGCTAGTATCACAATTCTTTAATTTATAACAACGATCTGATGTTATTTATCAACCCTGAAATATTAAAATATTAAGTAGGTGTCAAAAAATTTTGTTCATTGTGAACCCTGCGATGGATAGAATACTATAAGACAATTACATCTGGATAATATATTGACAGAATTGGTGTCGAAAATTTCGAATTGTCGTATGTAAGCCCTGAATCCTACCGTAGGAACGAGATATTCCGAAAACGATAAATAACATTAGATCGTCGTTATAAATACAAAAATTGGGTCAATAGTGTCCCCGCGGTGCGTAGTATGATATAAGACAATCAGATCGAAATAATATATTGACAAAACGAATGACGAATATTTTGAATTGTCAAATGATAGAATCGAAGGTTAACGGAGGACTGCAACATTTCGGGGTCGAAAAACAATAATACATAGTCGTTGAATATTGAAAAATTAGTATCATTGCGAACCACGCAATACGTATAGTCATATGAAACAATTATATCAAGATGATATAATGACAGAATTGATAGCGAGAACTCTGTACGTAAGCTGAACATTTGTATGTAAGCCACTAACCGAACCGTAATATTTAGATGTCGATAAATAATACTAAATCCTTGATAAGAATCAAAAAATTGTATTCATCGTGATCTATGTGCGTAGGGTAATATAAGACCATCATATCTAAATAACATGTGTTCATTCAAAACATTGTATTCAGTGTGAGTCAAGAGATGTCCATGTGCGTAGAATAATATGACATCAGATCGAGATAATATATTTACAAAGTGAATGCCGAAATTTAAGTAGTTATGTATAGGCCCCGAACGATATCGGAAGGCCGCAATATTTCGAGATCTGTAAATAACATTATGTCGTCGGATAGTAAGAGAAAGTTATATTCATCGTGGTCCCTGCGATACGTGTATTGATAGTATCAGACCATCATATCTAGACAATATATTGACAGAATAGAATAATATATTGACAGAATAGATAACATATTGACACAACATCAAAAATATTATGTGTGATGTGTAAGCAAGGGGAAAGTAGTATAACGCGGTGGATAAATTTTAGTAAATCGTTGTTACATATGAAAAAATTGTGTTCATCGTAATCACTGCGAACCATAGATTAATATAAGGCCATGAGATCTTGATAATATATCGACAGAATAAATGTCGAAAATTTTAAAATTTGATATGAAGCCCCGAAACGTACCGAAGTACCGTAATATTCGGGGTCAGTAGATAACATCAGACCGTCTTTATATTTCAGAAAATTATTTCCATTGTGACCTTCGCGATACGTAGAGTAGTACAGGATAATCAGATCGAGATAACATGCAGAAAAAAGAATTTAGAGTGCCTTGAACATTTAAATGTAAGCCCCGAATCGTAATGAAAGGCTGATATAAATAAAAAAAATAAATTTGGATCACTGTCATGTACTGAAAAATTGACTTCAGTGTGATCCCCGTTATGTATAGTGTATTATAAAATCATCACTTCGAGGTAATGACATAATGAGTGTCGAAACTTTTGAATAGCCACATGCAAATCCCGATACACACCGGACTATCATAACAATTAAAGGTTGTTAAGTAATGCTAGACCGTTTTTACATACCGAACCATAGTGATCATTGTGATCTCTACTGTGCGGAGAAGAATGTAAGACCTTCAAATCGATATTACATATTGAGAAGGAATGTCGGTATGAAGGACCATATGTAAACCCCGAATTGTCCTGGAGGAACGTAATATTTCCGAGTCGATTAATAGTGTGTTATCGTCGTTATATATTTAAAAATTGTGTTCTTTGTAATCCCTGCATAGAATAATATAAGGCTATTAGATCGAGATAATCTACTGACAAAAAGAGTATCGTAAGTTTTAGTGATCATATCTAAGACCCGAACAGCACCGAAGCGTAGTACTCTGGGGTTGATAAAAAAACATTAGATCGTTCTTAAATATTAAAGTATTGTGTTCATTGTGATCCCCGCCGTCCATTGAATATTTCGAAACCATCAGACCGATTAAATAAATTAGTACAGTGTAGCATCTAAAAACTCATTCAACGTAACGGAACACCATAGTACTCCAGTTGCGTTAAATAATATTAGATCCTTGTTATATTTTTAAAAAATGTGTTCACAGTGATCACTGCGACGTGTAGAATAATAGTAGAAATTCAGCTCGAGATATTATATTTATACGGAGGATGTCGAATATTTTCAAGGATCGTACGTAAACCTCATACTATGTACCAAAACACCGACATATTTTACGCTCAACAATATTAGATCGTACTTGGGTATGGGAAAAATGTATTCATAATAATCCCCGCATCGCGAAGGTAAGTATAGGAGCATCGGATCTACATAATACATTGATAGCGTGAAAGTCGAGTATTATCAAGGAGAGTACGTAACCTCATTCTACGTACAGATACACTGAAAGAATTCAATTTGGTTGGATAATATTTGTTCGTTATGTATTAGAAAAAAGTGTTTAGAGTGACCACCGCGATATGAAGAAAAATATTAGATTAAAATATTATCATACCGAGAAAATGTACTGGATACATTGAAGGTCCAGAATTTTCAAAGTGGAATTGTTAACTTCTTTCCACCAAGCTGAAATTAGTCTAAATACTTGCGCGATAAATTGTTAGATCGTTGTTATATATTAAATATTCATGTTTATGGTGTACCTCCGCAATGTGTACAATAATACAACTGGCTGAAGTAATATGTTTGTACGCTGAACACCGAGAATTTTCAAGTTGCATATGTAAATCACGATCTAATTACCGAGACGTCGCAATATTTCAGGCTCCATAAATAACAACAGATCGTAGCTATAGATTAAAAATTCGTGTTCATTGTGATGCCGCATTACGTAGACAGATAGAAAACAACGAGATCGAGATAATATATTGATACCGTGAATGTCGAGAATTTTCAATAATCATACATAATACTCAATCCACGTACGTGACATACTGGAACAGCATAATAATTCTGGATGGACAAATAATAATATTATGTAGTCTTTATACATTAAAAAATTGACTTAATATTCATCGTCGCGTTACGTAGAATAATACAAGGTAATCAAATCGGGATGAGATATTTATCGGGTATGATGGAGTGGGTATAGCGAAATTTCAAGAAGCATATCTAAATCTGAATCCACGTTCCGGAACACCGTAACATATCGCGTCAATAAATAACATTGAATCATAATTACATTAGAAAGAGTGGCGTTCATATTGATCCCTGCGATTAGTAGAATAATATGAGACTCTCAAAACTGGATAATACTTTGATACTGTGAATGCCGAGTTTTCAGGCAGCATGTGTACACCTCGCTCCACGTACGGGAACACAGTAATATGTTAGAGACGATAAATAACGTTAGGTCATATTTACATACTAAAAAAATTCTACACAATTAAAACAATCAGATCGATATGTTGTATTAACGAAAAGAAAGTCGAAAATTTTGAATTGCCACATGTAAACCCCGAATAGTGCCAGAGTACCGTAAAAATTCAGGAAAGATAAATAATATTGGATCGTCGCTAAATATTAAGAAATTGTGTTAATAGCGATACCTGCGATGCGTAGAATAATACAGGATTATCAGATAAAGATAATATATTAGTAGTATATAGTCGAATATGTTCAAGTAACATATACAGACGTCATTCCACGTACAGGAAAATTGTAGACTTTCTGTAAGACAAATAATATATGGCAATAGTTATATACTAAGAACAGGGTGTCTTAGTTATTCCCGCAATGCGTAGGATAACAAGTCAATCTGATCGAGATAATATATTGTTACGGTGCATGTAATTATCTTTCAAGAAGCATATAATAAACTTAAAGGTGTCTTAGTTATTCCCGCAATGCGTAGGATAACAAGTCAATCTGATCGAGATAATATATTGTTACGGTGCATGTAATTATCTTTCAAGAAGCATATAATAAACTTAAGGGAAATACGTAATTCTTCAGTGCAGATAATATTAGATCGCCGTTACATTACAAAAAATGATGTCCGTAGTGTTCTACACGATTCGTGGAGTATTATAAAATGTTCAGAAAGATCATATATTAACACTGTGTATGTCGTGATATTTCAAGGAGAATATGTAAACCTCATCCCACTGGAACATTATAATTATTCAGGGTGTGTCTATAACATTAGACTGTCATCAAATATTAAGTAATTGTTCATATAGGTCCACAAACTACGTGGAGTAATCTGAGGCCACCAGATCAATGTGTTTTTCTGGCAGAATGAATTTCGAAAACTTTGAATGGTCACATGTAAACACCGAAGAGTACCGGAGGATCGTAATAATACAGCGTCTTTAAATAACGTCAAATTGTCGTTAAGAAATTCTTTCCGTAGTCATCTCCGATGTGC
>NIPQ01119884.1:0-13144 GCA_002806875.1 Lepidotrigona ventralis hoosana
AGGTAGACGAAGGGGGCAAAAGGTGATGAAGCTGGCGGGGCAGGAGGGGTGGAGGTGGAAAGGGGTCGCCCACGCACGCGTAGGATAATTGCACGCGTGATTCTCCCTCGGCGCTCGGTGTCTGTCTTCCTCTCTTTCCCTCTTTCTATATTCTTCTGGCTCGCCTCCGTCTCGCTGGCCCGCACTGGATTCCCCGGCCCGTGTGTACGCGAGTTAACATCTGCATGCGAGAGAAGTCTCATGCATAGGAGAGACCGAAGCAAGCTGGAAGGAGCGGAGCTGCTCGAGCACGAGGTCAGAGGTCAGCCGCACTCTCGACGAGGTAGACGCGACGCCCACCGAGCGACACCCACGCGAAAATCCTTCTGCTCGAACCTCTCGTCTTTTGCCTACTTCCTCTTCTTCTTCTTCTTTTTCTTCTTCATCTTCCTCTACATCGTCGTCGTCGTCTTTAGTGTCTTCTTCTTGCTCTTCGTCCTCTTGGTCTTGTTTCCAGAGCTGGCCCCCTCCGTGCCCGCGGTTCTTCCTGTTCGCTTCTGCCGAGGATTTTCTTTCGACTTTTGGTCCTTTAGCTTGCACGAAGTCCGTTTGCAGGTTTCGAATCTGATGATTCCTGCGTTTAGTTCGAAACAAGGATGATTCTAATTCTTAGCTGGACATCACTTGACGTTGATTTACCACTAACGATTCAGTTGATCCTTCAAGATTTTAAATTTTAAGATTAACAAGGATTAAGTTATTCAACTTTGGAATTTTTTAATTTAATTACTGTGGAGAATTGAGAACACAGGTGGAAATTAGATATTCAAAATATTAGCAATCTAACACTGATTTACTATACTCGACCCCATTTACGAATAATATTTAACGATATTGTTTAAGGGTCATTGTATTAATCTATCTTATTGGATATCTTGAGAATTTATTCACTTAAGAGCAAGCTCACCTAAGAACCAAGAAATCATACAACAATTTCAATTTCTTCGAAATTTCATAAAATTGTAGAATCTAATTGCTAGATAACGATGAGAAAATCAGCTGTAATATTAAATATTAAAAAATAGAATTTGACAGTATCAATCGATTGAAAAAAAACATTGCAAGTGAAATTTTAATTCCTGATCTCCATAACATTGCATAATATGAAAATTACCTTTATACTCACATTTTAGAAACTTTATGGAGTATTGTATTTCATCGATATAAATTTCACTCTATAAATTTCATCACTATTGTATTTCATTGATATACGAGTATTCATATTTACAACAATTATTCATTTCCAGATTTTAAATTAGAGCAAAGAGCTGTGACTAACTCTTATAGAAGGTTAAATACTTCCTCTGTGTTTCTTTTACATCTTTGAAGAATTAGGGTATTAAATAAAAAAGAAAAACTTTATGACACGATAAATTGCACCAGCTTTTATTTGCATGTTGTGGAAAATGATTTAAATTTCTAAAAATACACTGTTTTATATCTGTACATAACAAAAGTGACAAGTTGATCATTTCAACTACTTTAGTTATTATTAGTGTTATTTTATTTCGTTCATTTCCAATTATATTCTGTGCTCTTTATTCCTGTATCTGTTTTGCTTATTACACATGTTTCGCTTACACTTTCACTTCATTCATTTCCCGCTATNGCTCTTTATTCCTGTTTTGCTTATTACACATGTTTCGCTTACACTTTCACTTCATTCATTTCCCGCTATAAATTGTTGTACTTGTCCCACGCAAATAAACAGAATGATACTTCCGCGGTCGTTGGTGAATCGAATTTCAAATTGGTGCTTTCGATAGAGCTTTCGCGACTCGCGAGTCGTCTGAAAAACGAAGCTCGAAGGAATGTTGGAAGGAATCTCACTCATGTGGACGAGAGGTAACGGCATAATCGACGGAATGTGACGGCAGACTGGCCGAGGAAGGAAGCGGACGACACCGGGGGCGCGTAATCCGGGACTCCCGGCCAGCTACGAACGACAACGCGTAAATCAACGAGCCGAAATTTATCGCTAATATTTTTCCAGCTGAGCATTTAACTGTCGGCCGGTCGTTAGCGCTGACAAAAGATTTAGAATTTATCGAGTTCCCGGCTTAACCGAGGCTCGCCTCGTCCTCCTCCCACCAAACCATCATCCGCCAAAACTTTCCATTTACGATCGTCGTCCACGGATCTCGCTGGAGGTCCCGCTCTCCTTTGTGCGCGGCGCTCGTGCACGCTTCCCGAATTCGATTATCCGCTCGTTGGATCGTGCCCCCCGTCCGCCGCGTTTACAACACTGCCGGCAGGAAAGGCGATTATTAACGATTGAGCGAGGCCACCGCCTGATCAAGACGTTACCGCGTTATTGAAAGAAAGCGCCGTCGTCGTTGTCTCGTTAAGACGCGATAAATCTACCGGGCCCCCGTTTCGTCCTCGTCCCGCGACGAGGATTTACTTCTCATCGGTGGTGGATTGTCTTGTCGCCGACGCTTCGCCCCCCTCGACAGCATTCGTCGCGCGATGTTTCTTTGTTTTGTAGTTTGCAAAGCTTTGGAATTCTTTCCTTGGAGAGATATTACTTCTCGCGCGATTTCGCTACTCGCCAGCAAGTTATACTATTAAATATTTATAAAAATGTTATGTGTACGAATCTTATAATAACCATGGACGTTTACTATTTTGATTTGAATCGCTTGGGCATTGTACAGATAATCTTCACAATCAAAAGACAAAAGTAATTCGTTTATTTATTAGAGGAAGTTACGATTTAATAAATATACCAGAGATAAATGCAATTTTAACTTGTCACACGCGCCTCATTTACTTTTAGACTTTTGGTAATTTTTAACCATTCAGAAGATTAATATTTTTACTTATTTATTACTAATATTTGAACAATAATTACAATAATTCATTTTAATATTATACCTGAATACTTCAATCTATTTCAAATCTCGTAAAATTGTCAAATCTAGGTAAAAACTCAACGAATAAAAAGCAGATCATTGAAAGGTAAGACATAATTGATCGAAAATAACTTGGATGGTTTAAAAAGAAAAAAAAAAAAAAACAACAAATTTACAGACACTTCAGTTCGACAGATGAGTTATCTCATCGTCGGTCTAACAGGTGCACGTTCGTTGACACAATCTATCACTCGCGACCTGAGCAGCCACCCCTGACCGCGCGCATAGAAACATTCATATCCACGGGCGCGCTTAAATGTCGGCCCCATTGGGAAAAGGTATGGGAAGAGAGGTTTCCGGCGAGCATTACGACGGATTACATCGGTAAGCCTTGGCTAACTGGCAGCCTGACGTCATAATCTTAGGAAATATTCGGCCGGTCGTTCGACCGATTCCCTTTCACCTTCCTTCCGTTTAATTTTTCCTTTCACCGTCCATCACCGTTCCAATCATATCCATTACACACTGGGCCAGCCGATAATTTCCTCGTTAGTTCGAAACTAATTCCGAAATGGCTAATATTCTTTAGCGTACGATAAAGACAGCAAAAGAGTTTTCTGAGCTGATTTTTTTTTTCTATTTAATACCAGGAAAAGTTGGTATGGATTTTTGGAATAAAATTCTCTTCTGTAAAACGTGGTCTATCTATCTATCGAGTCTTCTTCTCGTCGCGGATTTTTATGCGTTTTTAAATTTTCGTGAAATTTTGTGTATTGAAGAAATGGGAGCCTTGTTTTATATATACTGTTAGCATGTATTAAACTAAATACTGTACTTTGGATGTTTTATGTATTTTTATAACTTACAATTTTGCATAAACACATACACGTGTAACATCTGCATATCTTTTTTATACGTAGATAGTATATATGTGGCCGAATTCTTTAACGATTCGTTGCTTTCCTTAAACAATCTAAGCTATTTTTATAATTATCCTTTCGTTAGTAGAATCTTCTGTACATACGATACAAAATTTGATGCTGTGCTTTCAAGTTTTTAGTAATTTTTCATTGTCCATCTTTAATCTTGTGTGACCACTGTAACAAAATATTGAAACAACTGATAGCTACACAACTTGCATCACATTTGTAAATAATTGACTGAAATTTCATTTTCAACTGCACGAATTTTTGATTCTTGTCAAAATTCCACGAACTTTATACAGCACGTAGTGATTCCAAAATTTCTTTCGGCGATTTGTGAAAATTTCTAATTGTAAATAATTGTAAATTTATTTTCAGAAACTTATTCATCACAAGGAAATGATAATTGTGAATTTTAGAAAATAATGAATTTATTGTAATTTTTCTTCTACATATCAATTTGTAGAGTTAATACTAATTAACTCAATTTATCCATATAAAACGTTTATACGGATCTAATAATAATAACAACAGTTTTTGATTGGTCTAAGAGTATTGCAGTGAAAGCTATGACACTGGAATTACTAGAATGATCAATTCGTAATTCTTTATAAAAATTGAATGAATGTGGAAATTTAAATAATTTTTTAGCGTGTTTCATTTCATCAGAAACTTTTTCCTATTCTTCATAGTTTCATAGTCTAGATACTTCTACCAATGTATAAGATTACTAATTCCCGTGCGTGTATAATAAACTAATAAAATTGTAATTAATTGTATTATATAAATTTATATAATGTAATTAAATTAACTATATTACAATATAAAGTTTACGTAGAACAATATCACGATGGCAATTTATCATTGATAATTACAAATGATTAAAATCAAATTATATTACAGTGACATGCTTTTACACAGTTACTGCGTAAAATTCATATCACTATGAAGAAAGGGAAAGAAAAATGTACGGATTTCGGGTAGCCTTGGAGCGAATCCTCGAACGATACGGATCTCCTACCGTATTAGTAAAACTCGGGGACAGAAACTCTCGAGGATCAGCCTAATATTATACTCCTGAGAATCCGAACGGAGAATCCGGGCAGAAGATCGGCGTAGGGATCCAACGACGAAGAGATCCGGACACGGACCTACTCTGCTCTCGGTAAATGCTCGAGCAGATCCAGCGAGTGATCAGCAAGATTTTCGAATCGATCAATTAAGCGGCGTGTGGGAACCGTCCGGTCTGTTCTCGTCCATCCGTCCATCCGATCAGCACCAAAAGCTCAGATCTTGATCTCTCCGCAAACCTGTAATCCTCCCGTGGAAGGAGCGCACCAACGACGATCGTTGCCTCTCCCTTTCCACCCCATACTCCCTTCTGTCTGTTCCTTTTCCTCTCTTTTTTTTCTTCTTCTTTTTCTTTTTCTTTCTCTTTTTCGTATCCGATCTCGGGGAAAGAGCAGAACAGCGTCGTCGATGGAACGAGAGAAAGAGAGAGAGGAAGAGGGGTGAGGGGTGAGGGATAGAAGAGAGAAAGATGGACACGAGACGCGTATTATGTATACTCGATCGAGCCCGATATTCTCTGGTGTCACCCTCGTCAAACGGTGCTTTTTGCAACCGGTCGAGAATGGGGCTCGCTGACGTTTTGTCAGCTCGATCGAGATAACGGTAAGCAAGCGGAGAAACGCATCCGACGATTGGCTGTGACACGCTTGTGGAAAAACTTTTGCTCGCCCGCTGGCGTGCAGCTGGATCTGCTTTTTTTTCCCCGGATAAACTGGCTCTCTTTTGATTTCTGGATGTCTGTTTTACGTGGAACAAATGGAATTTAAACGGACAGATAACGAGTAACTTTTGTCTTTCTTTGATTGTTAATGTCATTGAGTGTTTCGTATGGTTTCTTACTGTGAATATCTCTTGCCGATCAGTGACAAAATTCAATTTCGATTAAATTCAAAATTCAACTATCGCTTACACTCAACGCCCGGTTTAGCAGATTAATAAACTCTTCAACGACAATCTTTATTCGTCGTACGATAATAGTAATGTTGTCAAATTAATATGAATAACTTTGAGATATGGAGAGATGTATGTATTATCGGGAATAACTTCATCTTCAGATAAATACAATAAATGCAGTATAGATCTTGGAAATGTAATGAAATAAAAAGGAAAGTATTATAATAAAATAATAATAAAATGACGTATAATGTATGTAGATAATAGCATATGAAATAATAAAATAGTACAATGTAAGAAAATGAATTGTGAATAATGACAAACTGTACGATCTGTGCAGATCGTTCTACCGATCATAATTGTAAGCAAAAAAGAAATTGAACTTTCTTGTAGAATTTTACGAAAATTTCCCCCAGCCGCACAGAAATCAAAATAACGAGTTGGTCTCCGTCTTTGAGAAGTTAAATAAAAATATATTACACAAAACACCTTGGTAAATGTACATATAGTGATTTCGATTAATATTCGGACAGTATTGAAGTAAGTAAGTATTGAAATTGAAAATTTGGTAAAAAGAAGTCTTACAGTAATGAGCTTGGATTTAAGGTTTTGAAATACATATCGTCTATTTTATTCTAAGATGTTCTTACGCAACGTGAAGACACTTTTCATCTCCAAAATGCTATAAATTGTCACAGTATATTTTTGACTCTACAGTAGATTCATACGATTTATCTTCGTACGAATTTATTAAAGTTTGAACATGAGATAAAAATGAATGCAAAGATTTTTTTCAACTCTCATCATCCAAGTTTAATCAATAAAATGGCGACAAAAGATCGTACATAAAGTTTTTTGACGTCGTTGTAAAGGCCATCTTTCGATCTTTAAACCCATTGTAGATTCACTCATAAAAAAAAAAATTTCCAATGTTTTTACATTACGATTATTTATAGGAAAATTCTACGTGCGATGTAAAAATGTATTTCAGAATAGAATAAAATTTATATTCGTGGAAACAGAGGTTTCGGTCTTTGAAAGAAAGAAGAACTAAAGTTCATTCGAAATTTCTTCTCGTAAAATTCCAGCAGTTGAAACATCCAGTGCCTGAATATCAACTGGCTGTGACTGTGTACCTGCGCGAAGGATCAAAAAACAAATTATCTTCAAGGAGCCGTATTAGGAAACAAATCACCGTGCGCACCATGTTAATAGACAATCTACAGAAAAGAAGAAGAAGAAGAAGAAGAAAAACAGAGAAAAAGCTTAAAGAAACGAACGACAACTATCGGGAGAACACCTCCTGCAACACCTAATAACTTTCTTATCTACATGGTGACTGGAAACAAGCGAACGATCGAAAGGTTGGCCAGCTTCCTCCCTGAGGATCGCGCGAAAGACGGATTCACGGAGGGGTTGGCGAGGGGAGGGGAAGATCCAGGCGTGGACGTCTCGCCCATGCCGGTGGTTGCGAGCGCGAGAAGAGGACGAGATCCGAGAGCCGCTTAATCTCGCGACACGCTTTGGCCCCGAGATGCTAAGCGCAAGAACCTGGATACGACGATCTTAAATTCTCGCGAGGGGCCTACTCGATTACCTGCCCACGCGATTTCTCGAAGCTAACCCGAGCGTCAGGACGAAACACGGGGTAGGAACATCGGAAGAATACGAGATAACACGGCCGGAACGGAGACAGTCGGCGACGTGGCCGGGACGGTGGAACGAAGAGGAACGCGTATCCGTGACAAGAGACTAGATCTACGCCGGTGGGACCACACGTGCGACGACCAGCACACAAGAGAGAGAGAGAGAAACAGAGAGCAGGGACACGAGAGACCGTGCTTTCTGGATCTCGGCTGGATTTTCGGCGCTCTCGCGGATATCTCGCATCCNCCCCCCCCCAACGATTATACGCTGGTATTCGAGATATCAATGGTTGGTTCGGGTTTATTGAAACAAGGTGAAGGGAGGCTTGCTTTTATTTTTATCTTTCACGTATGTAGGTATATTGGTTGTTTTTTTTTCGATGCGAGGCGAAAGACGGAGAAGATCAACGATAGAAGATTGGTTTTAGCAGATTTTTGCGAAATTTAGGAAAATTGAACATGTGTCATATGTGTACGCTTATAGAATTCTGTTTAGAGCTACGCGGACGGTATCTTTTTAAAGTTTTTCTTTTCTTGTTGTTTAAATAAATAGAGACGGAACTCTAAAGATTGTAAAACTGCGGGGAGTAGATTGTTCGACAACTTAATCGTTAGTTTTACAGGAGAGTACTTGTAATATTTAAATTGAAACTGCAATGTGAGATATTAGATTTTGAACACGAACGTTAATAACATACAGTACCGTTGTATTTATAGAATTTTTTTTTAAACAGTGGCTTATATTACTTCGAACAAAAAATTGACTTGTACGCTTTTTGTCCATCACATACACTTATGCGAAATTGTAAGTCTTATCAACAATTTCATATTTTTACAGACACATATTTTAGAGAAGTAAAATCTAAACAGAAATTTGTTACCGCTGTTAAATGTATATATTAATACTTTATATATATTTTTGTATGCTCTGTACATTCTCTGCAATTTTTCATTCGTAAATAATTTTCTATAAATAAATTCACGATCTACGATGTAAAATTATAATATAATAATGGCTCGATATAAGAGAAACGTGTTACTTGTGAACTTTAATTAATATTATTATATAAAATATATTTTATATATTTCTGTATATTCTCTACAATTTTTCACCTGTGAATGCCTAATAAATAATTTCCTACAAATCCACGACCTATAAGGTTATAATATAATAATGGTCCAATATAAGAAAAATGTCACTTATCAACTTTAATTAATTGGACATCTAACGAAATGTCATTTCGAGATCGTGAAATCTTTACGTATACATTTCGTGCGTCTCTGTTTCACAAAAAGAAACTACGCGTGGAGCGTCCCAAAAGAGAATACGATCGTAAGGATGAGAGAGAAAGAGAGAGAGATAGAGAGAGCAGAATTGTGGTCCCATGCATCGTCTTTAACGTTTTATTGTTGTGCACTCGATCGGTCCGAAAATTTGACGAACTGGTTCCTCGCTCTCTCTTTTTCTCGCTTCGCCAACAGCGAATGCTTCTCGCGGTGGATAAATCCGGATAGATGGCTCGGACATGACGCCCCTGTTACGAGGACGAATCGAGATCAGTCGAATCTTTCGAGAGAATCGTGAGAGAATTTAGTTTGGACAAGAATTGATGATCGCATTACTGATTGATTTATTTTTAACATATTTGCCTATCATGCAGCCATTTTTTTTTTCTCATCGAATATAGACATAATTTGATTAAGAACCTTATATCTATAGTTATTAATAAGGTGTAGATCTGAGGAATTTCAAATATTCAAAACTGAAAAAAGAACGATTTTGAACATTTTGTGGATCGTAATTAATTTTTTAATTAACGTTGGAAACATTTCCAAACTACTGACAATGTTTCTTACATTTGTTTAAAAGTACGTATAAATAAATCGAAAATCTGTATGCAATTACTATGTGTAAGATACTAATAAATCGTATGAAACTTATTCTGATTGCAATGAAAATAAAATTTATTAATAAAAGAATTTCACACACTTCAATGTATCCGTTGTATAATTAACATATATTGTCATTCTTTGCTCGGATTTATTTATGTTTTGTAATAAACAAATGTACGAAACATCATCATTCAGACCGTTAATACGTACAGCTTCAATCAATAAATTGATTAATGCCGGCAGGATGTTTCAATTAGGTGCTTCTATTCTCTCGAATATCTAAAATCAGATGTGTTTCATGACCGACTATTAGCAATTAAATATATTATCCTTCGTAGTCTGATATTTCGTTGTAATAAATATATAAAATAAATTATAAAATAATAAATATAATAAATAATATTTAAATTGAAATTGCAAATGATTCGATGACTTAGGTAAATGACCAGTTTCAGTAATATTTGTATATTGTTTTAAACTCACGATTTTATTTTATTATATTAAGTAATATTTGTATATTCAGTAATATTTGTATATTGTTTTAAACTCACGATTTATTTTATTTATTATATATTTATTTTATTTTATATCCTTTCATTTTATTCATTTTACAAATGAACGACGACGTACATTGCAGCAATGACACGATAACGAATAATTGGCTTTTCGACACTTTCTCACATCTAAAGGAAACGATTTCTGGAAATTTATGCGTGGCCGCGCATAAACTGTTCGGGAATATATAGCCGCCATTTATCCATAAAAACTAATCATTAAGTGAAACACGTCCCCGCGACACTGTTACGGGGCAAAAGATTCGTCAAAAACGTGACTGGTAGGTAGTAAACTAGCCCGACCACAACGCGATCCAAAGGCCATTCGAGAAGCTACGCACACTACGCACAATAAACACTCGAAAAAGTGTGTTACCGAATGCCTCCGGTAACAACGATAAACAACGCGAGAGACGCTTTCAACCGGAAAGCAAGGAAAAAAGAAAGAAAGAAAGAAAGCGCGATTCACGGAGCAAAGATTTCGCGAAGGGGAGGTTTCCGCATGGTGTAGTACAAGTTTACGAGTCTTCGGGCGCGGCAATTAAAGAATTTTAAATTGGCCGCGCGAGGGGGTTGAAACCGCATTTCAGAGGACGCAACCCCCTCCCACGCGGCGTGAAAGGCTACCTCCGCGTGAACGGGGACCGCGAAGTCCACCACTTGGTGAAACGCGGGATAAAAGGCCGCGGTATAAAACAGCTTTACGGCTCTTAACGGCAACTAAGATCGCAATAAAAAATTTAAACACCGAGACGATGATAAATTCTCGACTTTTATCACGATGATAAATTTCCTGCTTTACGATTCGACCGGAGGCCACGCCGCAAGAGCCTCGGCCACGATCTAGTTTCCTCCTCGGGTAAAACTCAACGCGACCGATTTGCAACACCTACTGATTCACTTTCGCGAAAATTGATCTGGGTTAGATATGACTTGGGAAATATTAATTAATAATTAATAGGGCCGTTGAATAGAAATCTCGTAGACAAAAATTTCAAATAGTAAGTCTTGGAAGGTTTATTAGCTCTCTGTATTAGAATTTTTTTTGCAAAAAAAGTTTATGTAACGTAAAATCAGCAAAAACTTCAGATATAATTAACAATGAATCTGCTGATTTTTGCGTGAAACGCGAAAATTGATCTGGATTAGATACTTGGGAAATTTAATTAATAATAATTAAATCGTTGTTGAATAGAAATTTCGTAGACAAAAATTTCAAATAGTAAGTCTTGAAAGGTTTATTAGCTCTCTGTACTAGAATTTTTTTGCAAAAAAAGTTTATGTAACGTAAAACCAGGAAAAACCTCAGATATAAAGTATCAATGAATCTATAATTTCCAAAAACTCTATTCTAAAAACATTTACTCATAGTACTCTGATGTATGATGATAGTTGACAATCGAAAAAAAAAAATTTTCTTCGTTACGAAGGAGAGGCAACAGAACTAGATTCGATTAGAAAAATAGCGATAGAATGGAAGATTTAAAGAATACTGATGTATCAGTAAATGACTTCAAAGTTATAAAGGATTAACTTTACAATATTTAAATTGTGTAATTTAAATTCATACATTTTTGTGAAATTTAACGTTTAACAAAAATCTACAAAATGCATGCCTATAATATACAAAAATATATATGTATCTATGTAGACCCATTAAATATTCTAATAAATAAATATCCTAATTTCGATAATTATAACGATTATAACGATTATTCAAATAATTATCAAGTCTAATTTTAAAATTAATAACAATAATTAACAGAGTTGTTATTATGATACAAATACAAATTTCATAAACGAAAATTTCAAACGATACGATCATTCTTCAAAGGTTTACTAATTTTCTAGTGATTATTCAAGTTTGTCTTTCGAATTATTAATTTGTATAATTATGATATTTTTAGAAAGCAACGTTTAACATTTGGATGGTTCGAAATGGCTAACGCATGTACGAAATGGCTAACGTTCTGGTACCTACTTCGTTATACATAATTATCGTCACTATCAATCTTGAAACTAATAATTTGTACAATTATAAAATTTCCAAATAAAACAATTTTACTACTTGAAACTATTAAATGTACTTTTATTCAAGTGAACGTTTCTTACTGAAAAGTAGAACGTCCAATTTTGAAATTAACAATTCGTCATGAAATTTTCGAAACGAAATTACTTAGGCTTATCACACAATTATCTCAAATCACTGACAAATAAAATAAAATCGATGCTGTGTAATTTCGAAATTAATAGCTTGCAGAGCTACGAAATTCCCCAACGAGATGATTCATATTTGACATCGTTCAGCTAGAGGTGTGCTCTATATTGCACGTGTGCAACTATCAAAAACGTATTCCAACATAGAATGGATGGCCATTTTGATTGCCCGGTAGTTTCCTCGAAGGAAACTCGTGGCGAGCCAGAGCGTGTAGGAGAGCACGAGAGTGGACGAGAGCATATAAAAGAGCCGTTTGCTCGGAAACGAGACCTACCGAAGACGCGAACGGACGTCGTTAAGCCGGCCGATGGTCCGGCGCATTTCTGCCGGACAATGAGGCGCGACAGGGACGAAAATCGCGAGGGCGAGGAACGAACGAGAGGAGAAAGAAGCTTGTCGCCGTTCGTGGACCATGCAAGACTCATTCTGGCCCGGGTGGTCGCCCGTCAATCTGCTGCTCATGCCGCTTTCGGCGCAAATATCCTCCAACGATGTACTGGCTCCTTCCTCCTCGCTCACCTTTTCCTTCGTTTTTTCTCTCTTTCGTTTCCTTTTTCTTTTTTTACCTTTGCGGCGCACCACGCACGTAACGGACCGTCTCTCTTTCTCTCTCTCTTTTCTCCGTACACGCGAGGAAAGGGCGAACGTGAACGAGAAGAAAGGCGAACGCGTTCGAACGCGGCGCAGCGTTTCCCAATACGACCACCTCGAAAATCGCTGCCTCTCTTCTTCGACCGGTACGACTCTCCCCCTTTCGGTTCTCGTTCCACGCCGGTACCGGTGGTCGTCAGCTTCAGCGTTCGAACGCGGCGCAGCGTTTCCCAATACGACCACCTCGAAAATCGCTGCCTCTCTTCTTCGACCGGTACGACTCTCCCCCTTTCGGTTCTCGTTCCACGCCGGTACCGGTGGTCGTCAGCTTCCTGCGAAGCAAGTGACAGCTTCCCGTGAAAGTGAGGCTGGTTTTCGAGCTGTTTTCGGTGCTCGTAGGTGGCGGACAATTGCTTGAGAAAGTTTCTTCATTTATCTTGTTTTTGGGACCGGTGTTATT
>NIPQ01119900.1:0-33098 GCA_002806875.1 Lepidotrigona ventralis hoosana
TAATAGATGATATTTATGTACAAAAAAATGGTGTTCACTACGAACCCTGAGATTCGTAGGATCATATAGGACAATATAATCGATATAATATATTGTCAGAAAGAATTTCGAAAACTTCGAGTCATCATAGGTAAACCACGTCCCACGAACTGGGACTCCATTATAATTCAGGATATATAAATAATATTAGATGATACCTATGGACAAGAAAATGATGTTTATTGTTAACCCCGAGATGTGCAGATTAATATAAGACCGTAAAATCCAAACATTGTATTGATGGAATGAATGTTTAAAATTTTGAACAGACATGCATATACGTCTTTCCACGCTCCGTAACTCCAAAATATTTCAGACTCAATATATAATATTAGATGATAATTATAAAGAAAAAAGTGATGTTCATTGAGAATCTCGAGATGCGTAGAATAATGTAAGACCATCAGATCAATATGATACACAGA
Organism: Lepidotrigona ventralis hoosana; assembly: GCA_002806875.1. Lineage (NCBI taxonomy): Eukaryota > Metazoa > Arthropoda > Insecta > Hymenoptera > Apidae > Lepidotrigona > Lepidotrigona ventralis. The sequence continues at coordinate 465 of NIPQ01119900.1, forward strand.
CAGAATCAATGAGAAAGAATTTGAATGCCTTGTAAACCATATTCCACGTGTCGTAACTCCGTAATTTGCAGGCTCCATAGATAATATTAGATTATATTTATATATAGAAAAAATTGTATTTACTGTGAAACCCGCATCGCGTAGTATAATATAATATAAAACCGAAAAATTGACATGATATAATGACAGAATGAATTTGGGAAATTTTGGCCAGTCATTTGTAAACATCACACCACCGTAACTCCGTAGTATAATAGGTTCAATAAATAGTTTTACATGTCACTTGTACGTGAAAAATGGTTTTCATTGTGAAATCAGCGATGCGCAGTATAACATAGGTCCATAAAATCAGTGTGATATATTGAGACAATGATAGGGACAAAATTTTGAAGGGACATGGAAATCTCATTGCATGTACGGAATATCCGCAATATTTTAGTCTCGATAAATAGTATTTGACGATATTTATATAAAGAATGGTCCATTGTGAACCACGCGACACGCACAACTGTATAAGACAGTCAGATCGAGATTGCGTAATAGTAGAATGAAAGTAGAGTATTTTGATGCTACATATGTATACCACAAACCGCACATATGTATACCACAAACCGCATAGGGGGCCGAAAAACTGCGGCGTCAATAAATAACAAGAGATCGCCGTTGCATGTTGAAAAATTGTTTTCATTATGATTTGTGCAATGCGTGGATATATTAGAACATCGCATCAGGATAAAATGTTGACAGAATGAATGTCGAAAATTTTGATCGGTCATATGTAAGCCCCGAAACATACCGGAGGAACGTAATATTTCGCTGTCGATATGTAGTACTCGTTAGTCCTTATATATTTAAGAATTTTACTCATTGATATCCTCGAGATGCGGAGAAGTCATGACAATTAAATCGCCATACTATAATGACAGAATGTATCCCGCATGTTGGAATATTTATATGTAGACCCGAAATCATACAGGAGGACCGTAATATTTCGGATTCGAAATGTGCTACTATATCGTCTTTATGTAACAGAAAATTGTCTTTATTGTGATCAACGTGATGTTTTGAACAATATAGGACCACCAGAACGTGATAATATAAAGACAGAATTAATATTGAAAATTTAGATGTGTCATATGTAAACCCCAAAAAATCTGAAACACCGTAATAGACCGGGGTCGATAAATAAATATTATATCGTCGTTATATTGTATAAAAATGTTCATCGTGATCGACGCGATGCAATGTATAATATAAGAACACCAGATACGTATATCATAATAACATAATAAATTTCGAAAATTTTGAACGATTATATGCAATCCCCGAAACGTACCCGAATTGCATAAAATTTCATGGTCAATAAAAAGTATTAGAGAGCCGTTACATTAAAAGTCTGTTTATTGAGAATCCCGCGATGCATGCAATAATATCGGAACATCAGAGCGAGATAAAATAAAGATAGAATGAATGTCGTAAGTTTTGAACTCCATGTGCAATTTTCGACCTATATCGGAGGACCGTAATAATTAGGTTTCAATAAATAATATCAATTCGTTGTTAGATATCAAAAAATTGTGTTCATCATGATCCCCGCGGTGAAAAAAATAGCATAAGACCCTGAGAACGAAATAATTAGTAGACAGAAAGAATGTCGTAATTTCTGAATGGTCACATGAAGGCCACGAACAGTAATATTTTTATTAGTACCGGACGTCCGTAATATTTCAGGGGCGATAAATTACATAATATTCTAATTATGTAATAAACAATTGTGTCCTTTGTGATCACACGATGTAGAATAATTTAATCAGATCGAGATAAAATATTAAGAGAATGAATGTGGAAAGTTTGTTGAATTGAATTGTCACTTGTAAGCCTCGAACCTAACAAGTGTATCGTAATACTCCAGGGTCAATAAATAATATTGGGCCGTTTTTATATATAAAACAGTTGTGTTCATTGTGATCAACGCGTTTTGTAGAACAATACAAGAACAATCAGATCTGGATATTAATTTGACTGAAAGAATTTCGAAAACATTGAGTAGTCATTTGTAGTCCCCAAATCGTACCTGCGGACCGCAATATTTCGTAGTAAATTAATAATATTAGATGGCCGTTATATACCAAAGGATTGTGTTCATTGTGATCCCGGCGATGCGTAGAATAACATAGCTCCATCAGATCCAAATAATATACTGACTGAAATGTCGCCTTAAATTTTGATCGGCCATATGTGATCCCCGAACTGTACTGGAGGATCGTAATAAATCGTGGTCTATAAATAATATCAAAGCGTCTTTATAATAAAAAAATTTTATAGATTCAGATTCTCGCGATGCGCAGAATAATATAAGAACTGTAGATCGAGATAATATTTTGACAGAATTAATGTCGATATTATTGAATGATCATATAATTGCTCCGAATCGTATTGGAAGACACTAATAATTCGAAGTGCATGAATGATAGTAGTTTTTTTTTATATTATAGAAAATTCGGAAAATTGTAATCCCCGAGATGCGTATAATAACATAAGGACATCGGATAAAAATAATATTTTAACAGAATAAATGGAGAAACTTTTGCATTGTCGTATGTAATACACGAAATGAAGGTTCGGGGTCGTTAAATTAGAACAGGTCGTCGTTATATGTAGAACAATTGTATTCATTGTAATCCTCGCGATGCGAAAGATATGCGAACAGTAAAGGAGGACCATATTTCGTGTTCGATAAATAACAATAGATCGGCGTTATATATAAAAAAGCTGTGCTAATTCTGAGCCCCGCGAGGCGTAGAATAATATAAGGTCATCAGAGAGAGTTCTACCGACAGAACGAATGTAGAATATTTTGAATTATCATATGTGAGACCCGATCCGTCCTGTAGGAGCGTTTTATTTCGAGGACAATAAATAATATTGCATCGTATTTATATATTAAGAAATTGTGTTCACTGTGATCACCGCGCTGCGTAGAATAATAGAAGACAATCAGATAGAAACAATATATTGATAGAATAAGTGCAGAATATTTTGAATGGCCATATGTAAGTCCCGAAACCTACCGGAGGTGCGTATTATTTCAGGGACGATAAATAATATTGGAGCGTCTTCATATATTACAAAATTATGTTCATTGTGATGTTTATGCTCATTGTCAATCACCGTGATGCGTAGAACAATTTATGACAATCAGAGGGAGACAATCTATTGACAGAATAAATGTAGAATTTTTTCAATGATCATATGTGAACCACGATCCGTACCGGAGTATTTTTTTTATGTCGTGTACGATATATAATTTTAGAACGTCGATACATATAAAAAATTTTTTAGAATGTGAACCGCGAAGTATAGAACGTTCAAGACATTCAGATGTAGGTAATGTATTGACAGAATGGATGCAGAATATTTTGTCACATGATGTTAGCCCCGATTCGAACCGGAGGGGCGTATAATTTCAGGAAGATAAATAACATTCGATCGAAGTTGCATATTAAAAATTGTGTTCATTGTGTTTCTCGCGATGCGTTGAACAACATAAGACCATCACAGGGATATAAGCTATTTTGTATACTGAGTGTAGAATACTTTGAATTACCATATGCAAAACCCAAGCAGCTCCGGAGTATCGTATTATTTCGGTGACCAGAAATAATGCTAAATCGATGTTTTGGGACATAAGATTTTATTCATTGTAGTCTCCGCGATGCATAAAATAATATAATACCATCGGCGATTTATTGATAGCGTTAATGCAGAATATTTTGAATGATAATGTATAAACCACGATAACGCTACAAGAAGCACGTGATTTTTGTTAAAAAATTTGTTCATTTTGATAACTGTGATGTGGAGAATGATGTAGGATCATTTAATCACATTAATATATTGATAGAAAGATTTTGGAATTTTGTAAATTTTCGTTTGGAATCCTTGATCAGTTTCGCATTATTTCGGGGACAATAAATGATAATAAATCGCTTAGTAATAAGTGATAGTAATCGCATAATAAGTGATGCGTAGAACTATATAAGATCATTAGAGGGAATTATAATAATTTTATAGTCTGGTTGCAGAATGCTTTGAATTATCATATGTGTGCCCCGAAATATACGGTTGGGACGTGTTATTGTAGGGACGATTAATAATAGTGAATCATTATTTTATATTAAAAAAAATTTTCATTTTGATATCCACGAGGTGTAGATTAATATAATACTATCACATTGCCATAATATATTAATATAATAGATGTAGAATTTTTCGAAGTATCATATGTAAGCCCTGATCCGCACCGAAGGATCGTGTCATTCCGGGTACGTTAAATAAAACAGAATCGCTGGTTTATGTTAAAAAATTTGTACATTGTGACCTCCGCGATAAGTGGAATAATATAAGACTTATAAAGGGAGATAATATTTTGATAGAATGAATGTAGAATATTTTGAATTATCATATGTAGGCCCCGATCCATATTGGAGCATGGTATTTTCGGGACGATAAATAATAGTGTCGTATTATATACTTTATTATTATATACGTTTATATTTAAAAATTTGCTACCCGCTATGCGTAGAATAATATTACACAAAGAGAGGAAGGAAGTCAATTGAAAGTGTTATTATAGAAAACTATGAATATTCATATGTAATCTCCGATCCGTACTGGAGACGCGTACTTTACGGGAACGATAAATAAGTAACTAGTTAGTTTATATTGAATAGTTTGTTCATTTTAATACATGGAGTGCGTAGAACAATATAAGACATTAGGCTCAAGATAGCATAATAATGAATGTCGAAAGTTTTGATACTTCATGTCAAGCAATGAACCTTACTGGAGGAGCCGAAATGAACCTTACTCGGTTCAGCCGAAATAATACAAAATAATACCAGATCATCGTTATATATTAAAAAATTGCGTCAACTGTGAAATCCGCCATTCGTCGTATAATATAAAACCATAAAAGGGAGGTAATTTATTGACAGAGTGAATGTAGAATATTGTGAAAGATCACATGCTAGCCTCGAACAGTATCTGACGTGCGTATTCCTTCGGGAAAGGTAAATAATAATGGACCCCTGTTAAAAAAAATATATATTTTTTCATTTTTGTATCCGCGATGCGTAGAATTATATAAGATCATCACTACGGGATAATATATTAGTAGAATAAATGTAGAATACTTTGAATGACCATATGTAATCCCTGATCCCTACCAGAGGAGCGTAGCATTTCGGGTACTATGAGTAATACTGATTAGCGTTATATAATAAGAAATTGTGTCCATTGTGACCCTTGTGATGCGTAAAGTAATATAAGACGATCTGATCGAGATAATATATAGACAGTCTAAAAGTCAAATGTTTTGAATACTGATATGTATGCCTCGAATCGTTCCGGGGACGCTAGTACTACGGGCCAATATGTAATGTTGGATCGTTCTTATATATTTTAGATTTGTGTTCATTGTGATACCAGCAGTACGTAGAGTAATGTGTCGGAATACAATATTATCAAAATATTTTCGAGTTTCGAATTATATGCCATATCAAAGTCCCGTACTGTACACGAGGACCGTAACAATTCGAGGTCGATATATAACTTTAGATCGTCGTTATATTTATAAAATTATGATCCTCACGATACGCAGAATAACGTAAAACCGTCTGATGTAGATAATATGCTGACAGAATTAATTATTGAGAACTATGAATGTCAGACTTATGCCCCGAACCGTCCTGAAGGGCCGTAATATTTCGGAGTGGACAAGTAATATTAGATCGTAGTAATATACATCAAAATGTTTTGTTCCTTGCGATTCCCGCAATGCGTAGAATAATATATGATCATGAGATATGATCAAGATAATAAATTGACAGAATGAATGACGAATACTTTGAATGCCATAACTAAGTCCGAAACCGTACCGTAATACTTCAGGGTCGGTAAATAATGTTATATAATCGTTATATATTCAAAAATTGTATACATTGTGTTCCTGTGGTTCGTAGAATAATACACCATCAGATCGAAATAATGTACCGTCTGAAAAAAAGACGATAATTTTGAATGGTCGTATGCAATCCCCGAAAAATACAGTATTATCGTAACACTTGGATTCGATTAGTATCACCAGATGTTTACATGTTAAAAAATTGTGTTCGTTGTGACCCCGCGATGCGTAAAATTGTAGATGGAAGCCAGATCGAGAAAACAAAATGGTAAAATTATTGTCGAACACTTTTAGCGGACATATGTAAACACTCATTCGTTCGGGTGGACCGTAATATTTCAGGAACGATAAATAACTTTAGACCGTTGTTATACATTAAAAAGTTGCGTTCCTTGTAATCCCCGTCATACATACAGTATTATAATACAAAGAGATCGAAATAATGTATTCACAGAATGAGTGTCAAAAATTTTGTATATCATAAGTAACCCATGTAAGATACCGGAGAACCATGTCCATAGTAATTTCATGTCAATTAATAATATTAGAACGTTGTTGTTCATTAAAAAATTGTTTTCAGTGTGAACCCCGCGACGCGTAGAATATCACAATTGTATCAGATGGCGATTATATATGGACAGATGAATGTCGAAAATTTTGTCTGGCTGCATTTGAGCCCCTGAACGTCCCGAAAGGCCGTAAAGATTCGGGGTTGATAAATAATATTAGATCGTCGTTATATATTAAAAATTTTTTTCCCTTATGTTCTCGTTATGCTTAGAACGTAAGATCAGCCCGACATAATATATTGACAGAATGAATGCCAAAGTTTTGTCTCTTTATATGTGTGCCTCCATCCGTCGATAGGAGAACAGCAATAATTTGGGGTCGGTTAATAACACTTGACCTTCTTCATATACTAGGAAATTGTGATCACTGCGATCCACGCGATGCATGGAATAATGTAAGTCCATGAGCTAGAGATAATATATTCGAACAATGAATATCAAAAATTTTGAATTTTCATGTGTAAGCGAATAGCGGTACAGGATGGCAATGACGATCGAACTTAGCTATACGGACGAGGAATGTCCGCCCATGTTAGGCATCAGGCCGAGAAAATATCTTCGCTCTGAGACAAGGGCTGAGAAACGTCCTCCGGTGTTCATCATCAGACGAAAAAACGTATTGGATGTTAGCCATCAGACCGAGAAACGTCGGTATTAGCAATCAGGCAGTGAAAGGTTCTTCGATGTTAGCAAACAAGCCGAGAAACTTTCTTTGATCTCAGCCATCAGACCGAGAAAAGTCGTTCGATGTTGGCCAACAGGACGACGAAAGTTCTTGGATGATAGCAATCAGGCCAAGATACACCTTTCAATCTTAGGCATCAGGCCGAAAAAACATTCTTGGAAGTTAGCCATCAGGCCGAGGGACGTCCTTTGATCTTAGCCATTAGGCTGATAATCATACTTTGATATTGGCCATCAAGCCGAGATTCGCTCTTGTATGATAGCAATCAGGCCGAGAAACGTCTTTGGATCTTAGACATCAGGCTGTGAAACGTCATTCGATGTTGGACATCAGGGGGAGAAAAGTTGCTGGATGTTAACCATCAGGCCAAAACACGTCTATCAATGTTGGCCATCAGGCCAGAAAACGTACATGTATGTTAACCATCAGGCCGAGAAGCGTCATTCCAACTCAGACATCAGGCTGAGGAACGTCTTTCGATATTAAGTATATATATTACAGATCGATATTTATTATATATATTATATATACAATATTTATAATATCTTTAATATATATAAGGGCCGCATATTTACATACGAACATCCAAAACTTTCCAAATTCATTTTGTCAGCATATCGTACTGAATTTATTGTCTTATTATTCTGCGCAACACGGGAATAACAATGAACATCATTTTTTAATACATAAGTATTATCTAATATTAATTATCGAGCCTGTAATATTACGCAGTATGCAGAGTGATGTTTACATGTGGCCCTTCAAAATAGAACTCATTCATTCTGTCAATACATCTTATAGACCTTATGGTCTATTGTTATAATGCACTATGCGGGATTCAGATTTAATACTATTTTTTTACGTAAATGTAATTAAATAAAATTAACTAGCCTGAAATATTACAGTGTTCCGTTACGTCGAATGTGGTTTACAAACAAACATTGAAAATTTTCCACATCCATTCTGTCAATACAGCATATCAATATTATGGTCTTATGTTATTCTATGCATTGTGGGGTTCACAATGAACAATATCCTTGTTATACCATTAAATATCATCTAATATTATTTAACATACCAGGAATGTACGGAGTTCCGGTACGTGGATTCAAATTTTCATATGACAATTCAAAAACTTCCAATTCATTCTCTCAGCATATTATGGATCTTATGATCCTATACTATTCTACCTATTCATCCTGTACTTTGCGATAATCATTATTTTTTCGAATATGTGTGTATATATATGTATATGTATATATATATATATATATATATATATATACATATACATATATATACACACATATTAGATGATATATATATATATATATATATATATATATATATATATATATATATATATATATATATATATANATCTAATATTATTTATCAAGCTTGAAATATTACGGTGGTCCGTTACATGGAATGAGGGTAAAGGACCTCATAAACGTTAAAACGTTTTGCAATACATACATCCATTCTTAGGTTTCAAAGTGCAAGTTGCAATGTGTTTAGCTCGGCATCAGTGATTCGAGGTCAGAAACAAGGAGTTGTTGATGCAGGAATTATATTCTAGCATTAGTTGAACATAGAAAATCCGTTTCGTATTTCGCCATCCTCGTCGGTACGACTGTCATAAAACAACGGGCCGGATCCAGAATTTTCGCAACATTTTTCAATAATCAACCCATAAAGTATATCGCAATGAAACTTGCCTTAAATATTAATAACAAATATTCAATGATATAGAATATGGTGCACTTCGTACTTGTTTAATCGCTGTTCCATTAATTTTATGTTTAAAGTTGTCTTATTCTTAAATCGTAATGGCGTTCATTAGTAATGTATTTAAATAAATTCTTTGTTTCAATAGAAAATTTTTATTACAGGAAGATTAATTAACCATTCCTTTATAATGAATGTAAAATGTAAAATTAAAATGATATTAGTTTAAATAACTGAATTGAATGTTATTGTAATATAAAATAATTAATTATATAATATAGTTGATATTTCAGAAAATAAATTATAAAATTTCCTTTGCAATATATTTTTTTTTATTGGAAATAATATGTAATATCATGTGATATATTAACACTAATCTAGATGTATGAGGGAGGTTTCCAAAATGTCTCAATCGCTGTTTCACAAATCGTAACGAATGTTCTAGGTGCAGTCCATTATGCACCGCGACAATTTGCGACAGCGCGGATTTATCTCATTTCGGACCTTGCCATGTGCAAACCATCTGTGCATCACCGTCTAGGCAATATGAGAATGACGACAAGTCCGACCTAGGAAAATTGGAGAAAAAATCGAATTCGATTAACTGCAGCTAGTTACTAACTATTCGGTAGAACGGCAAAAAAAAACAATGTCGCCCTCTTGTCTTCAAGTGGTCTTGATGCAAGAATCAGAGCCACGGTTCAGTTAGTTAGCAAGATTTCGAGTCTCACATAACCAGAAAATAAACAGACAGTTCAACGGAATGAAAATCGACAAAGAAGTTTGAGAGGAATTTTTAAATATATACAGGTTACATGAGTGTTTGTGGAACAACGAAGTAGAAGCATATGCAAACAGAAACATGCGTAATATTGCATATAATGAACTAATTGATAAATGCAAAGAAATATATCCGGCTGCAACAAAGATTTTGTTACTAAAAAATACACAGTATATAATGCAGTTTCCGGAGAGAGTTAAAAAAAGTGCAATTGTCAAAAGTAAGTGGCAGTTCTGCGGGTGATGTATATATTTCAACGCTGTGGTACTATAATCCACTAAATTTTTTGACAGATTGTGAAATATCTCGTCAGGCAGTATCGTGGATGAAACAGAAAATGAACTAGCAGAAAATAATATGGAAGACGAGGTACGTATAGATCTTTTTATTCACAGTGACAATACATTGTGCTTATTAAACTGTATTATTAGTTGCCATTTATTTCTGAAATTGGATACTGCCTTCATTATTAAAATAAATTTTATATTGATCTCGAATTACTTTCGCTTGTATAGTTATTCCCCTTGGTGTACGTTGCAACGATTGTAAATTTCTTCCATTCTGACACCAATTCCCCTGTTCAATTGTTCTTCTTTCTATTTCTTTCGTGTCACTCGGTGAATAAGTTACAACTGATGTACAACTCAAATAATTATGGAGCACGCTACTTTCTAATACTACTTTATCAATATTTTGAAAAACTTTGCTTGTGTGTAAGACGAACCTCTTTGTTCGTGGGTAAGAAGGACCTCTTTGACAGTACGGTTTCAGTAAATATTCAAGAATCGGAAACGCAGAACAAAAGTGAAAGGAAGAGAATATTGAGTACCATTTGATATTTCTGGTGACGGCAAACTTCAAGAACTATTCGTCAACTTTTCATAAAATTTTGTTTCTTGTAAAATTCCTCCATCTGAGATTCATACGTCCAATTCCCGTATGAAAAAATATAAAGTCACAGTTAGCATTGACAACGACAAATAACATTACATTAAATTCTTCTTTATAACTGTAATAGTAAGATCCACTATGTGCAGGTTTGACGATATTCCACAACATATATCAAAATTCAATCGTTGTTTAAAATCTGCAGCAATTACTATCCATCCTTCTTCGTTTCTGTGAAACTAAAAAAATAATTCAATACTCAAAATAAAATAAGGAGTGAATTGGATATTTTTTCTTAATATGTATTAAACATTTGGTTTATAAAATTCAAAATACTGCACAAATACAATGTATTGCGCAAATATAAGATATTACAGAAATTCAAGAAAATACAACAAGTACACAATGAGTCTTAGAAACAACTGGTAACAATGGTAACACTGGTGCAAGGAGTAAAAAGAAAATATACTGATGTTACAAATTTATTAATGCAATCATTAGAAACATATGACGCAAGAAAGAAGACCGGATTATCAATTCGATGTTATAGGGAAAAAATAGCATTTGAGAAGTTTAGATAAATAGCAATTAATTATCGTCGAAATGTAGTTGCGGAAACAATTTATTACTTGTTGAGTGCGAATACTCTAAGCCGACTTTACCGAATTTTACGCAACAAGGGGCTGCAACTGAATTGGAAAATTCAAAGGAGAAAACAAATTCAGATATACTTCGTTAAGGTATATAAAAACAACCTTATTCTGCATTTTCTTCTGAATTGCAATGAATTGAAAGATAACCATTGGATCATAAAATAGAATTAATGTTTCAAGATGACTTCAATCCACCATTAAATTCAGCAAATGGGATTAATGAATAAGAATGTTTTGTTAGCGTGCACTTGCAAGCTCTTTCTAATTTTCAAAATGATACAGATGTTTATAGAATTGAGTGTCAAAGTTTATTTAACAGACCATCTGGCGCGATGACGGGGATCGGTACATTATTTGAATTCCGTCTCGCAACAAGGTATATAAGCTAGGAAAATTGTTGCGATTTTCAAGTCACAAGGAAAAGATCGCGAAATTCCTGGTTAATAACCACATACAATGGTAGCCTTTCCCCAATACTCTATATTTTGGAGAGTTATAGGATAGCAACGTAAAGGCGTTGTAATATCGGGTTGTAAGCGGGTTATTGGATGTGACTCAAGCGTGAGATATACCTCAGCCACCTAGATTGAAACAAGTTTCAATTCTCGATTACATACACCCATATTTTTGGAACCCATATACTTCAATCCCAGTCACTTTCTAATCTGTGATGCTTTGAATAAAGTGTCGGGCATTTGATGGAAATATTTGCTCTTCTGATTTCGGTTGCATTGTTCTTTCATTTCTCATTTAATAATTTTAACTCATTTATTCATACAGAATTTTATAGAAAGTCGATCATTGATTTTATTCTGTCGTTTATGGATGTTACTGACTGTAAATTTATATTATAATTTACAATGAAATTTTGGATTCTCCTCTATCCCATTTTTACAGACATTTTCTCAAATTAATGCTGTGCATAGTAACTGGAAGAAAATTAATATGTTTAGTTTTTTGAACTATCTTATGATACATCGCCAATAAATGAAAAATACAAAATTGTATTACAGAATCAGAGATAATACTACAAAAAAAGAATAATCTGTCATTGCATATATAGAAATCGTGTCCCATGATGAGATTCTGAATATGATTTTGCTCAGTGTATGAATATTTTTACATTTGGTATTAATCAGGATACATGGAAACCAGTCTTAAAGAGAGTAGGACACAAATTCAAAGTGGCTGGTGATTTCAATGCGAAAAACCATATAGCAATAAAATTTTATATCTTTGCATAGAAATTTTAAATCTTCAAATTCTTGTAACTTATCAACTAACATACTGGCCATGTGATCAAACAAATTAGCTAAAATTATAGACTTTGGCATTTCTAACAGAATAGCCATAAAAAATATAACATATTCACAAAAACTTATCTTTTTCTGACTATTCTGCACTATTTTTTAATTGCATGTACGGGCAAATAATGTAATAATAAGTAAAATAAAGATAATAATAATAAATTCTATGAAAGAAATCCTCATTTCACTAATCATATCACCAATTCTTTTGCAAATCTAGTGTCATCAATTTTGAATCCAGATCCATTCTCTACTATTGTCTCCTGTATTATTTCCTGATGTAATGTTATTTTTGGAGTTATTCCTTCATATGGTGACATTTCTCTTGTTCAACTTTTATTTTATATTCAATTAACCATAAAATATGTAGTTGTGAATTTCCATGTGTTGTTAGTATTGTCGTATTGTGTGCAAATGTAAATGTTGTAGTTTCTGTCATAGTTATACACAAAGTATAGAGTACAATACGCTTCTTTAAAATAGTACAGCATTGATAACATGAATTCTTAATTTTGATAATAAACGTTGAATTTTAACAAATTTATAGAATCATGGTCACTTATGACAGATCATCATATCAAACTTTGTTTCCAAGCGTTTTCTCTATGTCTATGGAATAGTGCTGTGCAATATTTTTTTTATTTTGAACAGCATTATGATTTTTTCAATTAATTTTTTTAATTCAGAATTATTCAATTTGTCCTGTTAGGTCCGGCTAATTCCTTCGATTTCTTGAATTTTTTATAACACTAGAACTAATGATATTGATAATCCGTGGGGATTTTTATCCCGTTATTTTTTGGCAATATTACAATTCCAGTTTCCATCTACTTGAAGTATTACCTAAATATGGTCATTAATTAGATCGTATTCAGGAGCTTTATTAGATTTTATTTTAGAAACGATTTCTTTTATTTCCTTTTTTGAAGTATTTCATGAATTGAACTTCGATTTCAATCATTATTCTTTAATGATATAGTACTGGAAATTTGTTAAATAATGCCATGTGGTTGAAAAATTTGCTGTAAATGTTATTCTGCCGAGTTTTCGGCCCAGAAACCATAGGTATTATTGATTTTCTAATTTTTCTCATGACCTTATATAACGAATAACTTGTATGTATAAGACTATTGAAGAATACTGTCATTTTTACATTTTTTTTGTAGTTTTTTATATTTTTGGTAATTTTTTTCAATTAACTCTTGTTAATTGTGAGCTCTTTTGCTTTTTAACATTGTGACTTAACTTTTCTCTTTTATTCTTTGAACAATGTATTCTGGATAATTCTTACTTGTTCATTTTCAGAAGTAATGTTACAGGCTATTTTCCTGTCAAAAGCATTTTCCAAATTCTTCCCAATTTATAATGTTATTACTTATAATATTTCCGTGTAATAATCAGTTTGTGTAATTCACGAATGATGAGAATATCGATCAGAGATTAGAAGGTTTGAGTTTGGTGATGTTTTGCATACCGCTGGCCAATAAGTAGAAGTTGTTAGCGTTGTGAAAAACAATTTTGCTACTAAATACATGAACGATTTTCCCGTAGGTGATCTTGTTTTCGATCCCCGATATTTCCAACGTTGATGTCCCTTGCGGCTAGAAATTTGTTGCCTAATGTTTGAAAAAAGTTTTCCATGATACTCTTTTTGTTAATGTAAATAACCTTTAATGTTACTCCGATGTAGTTATAGACAGCTGCACAGGCATGTGCGTCGTCTGTAATGCTTGATTCTATGCATGCACGGATATAAGATCAAATGGGTGTGGTGGGGATAGGGGACCTACTTGGTCTACCGGTCAGCCATCATCAATTGACTACGCTTGTGAAAAGTGCAGTTCGTGAGTGTATCACGATTCAAACACTAAAATATCGCGGTTTAAACGCAAAATAATGAGACTGCACTTGGTTTAAATTTTATTTAATAACTCTCGTTGACTGCCCAGTTGTAACTGATGTCATGCACATATCAGCCGCTCATCACCGACTAATTGTGTGTTGACGTAAGCAAAGTAATTTGTTAAATTTGTTCTTAGACTTTGTGTCCATGAAGCGACCTCGATAGTGTCGCTTTGGTCACAGGATGCTGGTGGATTGATGCTGATGTATGATGGTGAGCATCTCGAACTCCTAGGGTTGTACCTGGCATGATGGGGCAGACGTATGAGTGTCAACGGTACTATTCGTATTTGAGCATTTCTTAGAGCAGATTAATATATTAGTACAATTACTTATTTTATATAAACCGTAAAGCGTTGTATCTCAGAGCTGTATATCCTAATATTTTAAGTATCGATAATCCCGTCTCTATTGCCGTACGTTCATGTTGGAGTTCAAGCGATGTTAATTGGTCAGAACTTTATTCTAACGTTTTTGAGTACTTTTTTAAGTTTTTCAATTCAATTGGTGTTTCTTTCAAATGTTCTTGTAACAATGTTTTTTGTCCTTCCGCCATGTTTACATTTACATTAATTAATTTCGTTTCTTGTGTTAAATTTGATTTTTCTGGATTAATTTTCATTACTAAATTNCGTGTTAAATTTGATTTTTCTGGACTAATTTTCATTACTAAATTTGGTATTTGTAATACAGTCGATGCTGGCTTCTATCAAATGTACTGAATTAATTGTTTTTACAGGATGTGTTACAATTTATGTCAAGTATGGTTTCCTATCGCGGTTATTATTATTATTATTATGACACACTTTTCGGATGTAGTAAGCGGCATATAAGTAACTGATTCAATTTTGTAAAGATCTCGTTCACAATGTCTATACAGGTTCTTAATTATTTCGGCTTCGGAAGTGTTCGCGGTGAGAATTGGTCTGTTCGGTCTGGTTCTTTACATATAGGGATTAGCTTTCCTAAATTACAATATTTGTATAATCCATTGTATCCGTATATTGTTTGAAGCTTATCGTTAGTGTTCCTGGTATGTTAATTGCGCTGAATATCGTGCCGATTTTTTTAAGGAATCGGATAGTATTTCTGTAATTTTCACTCTGTAATTTCTAGAATCGGTATATCTAGGTCTATCTACATAAACTTTATTAGTTCCTTTAAGGTCAATTATTATATCGCTAATGTCATAAATTAGTTGAACGTTTTTCTCTATTGGTTCAATGGCATTGTATGTGTTACTTTCCTTTATTAATTATGAACAAGCCAATAAAAAATAAATAAAAATCTGCTCATCAGTTAGAATATCAGGGGGAATTATTCCTTGCTTTCTTGTAACTATCGCAGTATTGTATCGCAGTTACTGAATCTACTTGTTCAATAATTTCATATATGAGTGATTCTAAACTAATTATATTCAGTGCAAAATACTCTGCTTCTACAATATTTTCAGATACTCGTTCTTCTACACTCGAGAGTTTATTAGAGGTTATTTTTGATCATTAGTGTTTGATAATTTATTACCAAACACCTTTATAATTTTGTTGTTTGCGTCGAAAAGTTTGTCTATAATTTCATTGATTGCTTCTATGTCGCTATCATCTAATGTGCCAAATAATGTATTAGAAATGCTTCCTACAAAATTAAATAGTCCTGTCTTCACTCTTAGATGCATCAAGTTCTTATAATGACATATTTATTCTTCAATGTATCAATTTTGACTTTTAACACGTTAATTTAATCCGGAGATTCTCTGCAATTACTTTGTTCACATTGTCCATTTAGTTCATCTAATCGGTTAATTAATTTTCTTTTGTTTGCTGAGTAATGCTTGTGCCTACTCCTACTATTAACTTTACTTGGTTATGATGGAGGAGAATATTTTGTATATCTTCTATAAATAAATTCTTATCCTTTAGGTTTGTAAATTGAATTTCTTCGCCTATCACTAGTGTTAGTGTTGCCAATAATATGAGCTTATACATCTGAAATCAAGTTTTAAATATTTTCAACCTATTACCATGTATTTTAATAACTTTTTCCTTAGGGTCTTTACAGATGTAACAAGGACTTTTTATTTCGTCGATAATGTAAGGTCCGAAGCATTCAGAATCTAACTTATTTCCTTTATGATCGCTGTGCATTAGAACCCTATCATTGAATTTAAACACTAATTTCATTGTTTGATCAATTTTGACACAAAATTTTTCAGTCAGTGTCGTCCTGCGCGTAAAATGAAAATACGTAAATATAATGATCAATCAATTTCTTTATTATAGTTTGTGCTTATTTATTGGGAAGCGGTACAAGAATATGTATTCGGTTAAGATATATTGTATTGATTATACGTATTATAATCATTGGTTATTTGTAATGGTCCGTATAGTTGTTTTGTCATTTAATTTCTTACGTGTGTCAGGAATGAAAGCTGGTTCTCTGGATTTAATCTTCGTCAATTTTTCAAGTTGGCAAGTCTCGCATTTACTTATCATATATTTTATCTCCTTATTCATGTTGGGCCAGTAGTATATGATTTTATCTTCTTCAACGTGTTGTAATTCTGAATTGTAGTTTACTTTGAATACTTCTTCTTTTATGTCTGTCAATGGGTACTATTAGCATGAGAATGTATGATTTCTATTAGAGCCTTTAAATGCTAAGTAGTGTAATATTTTACTGATTTGTTCTACCAGATTCTCCGAAAAAGTGTGATATTATGACGTTTGCCAACGTTGGATCTACGCGTTCTAATTATCTACAACGTCACAGAACCTAGCCACTGCAGACCAGCGATTGATATGAGCGTTCCAAGTTAAAACTAACAAGCCTAAAATGGTGTTGTGTACCGCAGAGGACCAGGATCGAATACAAGATCCAGAACAAGAACTCTCAAGTCCACCGGTGGCTATTGGCTGACCGAACGGCGATCATGAGGTTAAGCGACCACTATATCCCGCTATAGGATGGGTGGCCTCGTCCAAGCCCGGCCTATAGTTATATCCAACTTGCGTCTGGGGCAGGGGTCGCCACCTTCAGCCCAACTGACGTGTCTGGTGGCGACTTCGAGACGAAACTCTTCCTTTATCATCATCCCTACCTTATCGACACGGACCCAACAACATTACGTTCACAGGACACCGAAGGAGCAAAGAAGAGCAGCAGCCGGCCAAGAATGTACGCACCACACTACTTTAACTTCCAGATGGCTGCCCTGGGACGTGACAATTCTGGTAGCAGCAGTGGGATTGAAGCAGCCGCTGCGGAATCAAGGCAATGATAACCGCCTATAGGTAAGATACAGCAAGTGAGGCAATGGAAGCGGAACGAAATCGTTCGAATCGGAGCGGAACGAAATGATAGCCGCTCGCTCGAATTCTTGCACTGGATCAGGAACGTAATCGAGCGCTGATCCTCTCCACTGCGGCTGGAGGATCGACAACCGTTCCCCCATTCTCGCTCCCAGGCATGAGCGCCCAACCGGAACAACGCTCCGAGTCATTTCGTTACAAGCAATCGTTCCTCGTAGCCGCAGTGCTCTAAATAATATCTTCTCTATTCGATCTCATAAGTATCGTCCTCACAGATCCACGAATTCTTTCCATGTGCAAAATGAAACCTTCGGTAATGTCGAAGGTACCTGAATTATTTCTGTATTAATATCGCTTTTATTTTTACAAATAATGATATCCAAATTTAGCCTGCAATGTTCGTTAATTTGATACTCCCCGACTCCGACGCAGAGATCATCATTCTTCTACTACCTTCATCACCCGTGTTCAAAATCATCTGCGAGTCGTTTGCGTGCGCCTTCACGTGGAGATACCCACAAGGGTACTAGCTGCATTCGCCCGGTCAAGTGCCATCCCTCAAGTCATTGCCAACTGGTATGTCGCCAAGTTCCAGACCGGCAGATATAATTAGGCATTTAGAACATGATGACAACGCGCTCTAAGAAGGATGCTAACGACCAATCGTCATTACTCACGTCCGACGAAGTAACCGTGATTCAGAAGCAATTAACAAAAAAACGCCTTCGCGAAGAAGAATGCGCCCTCGAGCTGCGCCGTCGCGAGATCGAATGCAAGGATTCCTTGATCGAAAACTTGCGAGTCGCGTCGCGAGACAGATTATCCCGGTTCGCAATATTTTGAAACGAACAATCGCGCGATAATTTTTCCTCCTTTGCCGTAGGCGAAGCGTTAAAATCAGTTCCCACATTCGATGAATATAATATGCCTGTGAGACAGTATACTCGCGTGTGCAAGCAGGCAAAACGAATGGTTCCACGACAGATGGAAACATACTTATTAGATCTGCTCAAGGGAAAATTAACTGATCGCGCCTATTCGGTAATTAATGGAGATGACGCTCTGCAGTTTTCTGGAAAGAGAATTCGCCTTTTAGTTCGATTGCGACCGGAAACTTGTCGACAAACGCGAGATCGACAAATTAACCGCGGAGAAATTCATGAAAGGATTACCGACTTAAATATACGGACACACGTATTGCGTCGAACATCTGTCACTAAGCGATATCTTTCAAGAGGTCATCGAGATATACCAACGCATACAACTCGAAGAGTCGCGCCATGTGTACGAACCGCGACGCGTACAGTTCTCGGAATCACGAAAAGACAAACGTCGCGAGACACATGCTGACGTAAGGCTATCAACGTCAGCCCCATTCATAGATATCCCCGGTACGAAAGAGGTCCGACGCTATCTCCAAATACACCGCCTTATCGAGGGCCAGAACATAATCACCGCGTACGAGCGCCAAACGAACTCCCGTTTCGCATATGAACCCCCGCAAAACTACTCAATTTCCGATCGCCGTGCTCCAATAATCGACCGCTACTGTCGGTACTGCAATATGATAGGACACGGTACGCATGAATGCCGCAGAAGGCAATCGAATAACGCCGCGCTTTCGGCAAACGCAATTCCGCGAACGGCGAACCACGACGGGAGAAGCGACGAACAAATCGTGCAAACGGCAACTCAAATGGAAGAGCAGAAGCCCGAATCATGCATGAACTCGTCCACCAAATCATTAATACCGCGCGAGAAATTAGAATCACCGCAACTCTCGCACGTTCATGTTCGACACAGGTGCCGAGCCAAGTTTAACTAAATCATCCGCGTTAGAACCGACAGTAAAGATAAATCCATGAGTCGTCTCTCATTACAATGTATCATGGACGAACGTGTTTCGAAACGAAATTCTGGGTTCGGTTCAAATTTATATCACGGGCAAACCCGTAGAATTCCATGTCGTGCCGGACTCTCTCGCTATAATTACGGAGGGAATTCTGGGATCTTCGTTCTGCTCAGCAGGAGCAATAATATCGTACACAGCGAATTGTATGGAGGGATGTAACCATAAGTTTTTTGAATCCGAACATAATGATATCTGCTCGCGCCGTCTCTTATTTAACATTTAAGGAAACCGGTCCGCCCACCGCGTATCTTAGGAAACGGGAAGTAGCTCCCGACGTCATTATTCACGATTGTCTAGTCCATTGCGAGGAAAATCAAACCACTGTCTTATGTGTAAACATATCGGACAAAGCCCGCGTAATAGTTTTAAATTTGGAAGATGTCGAGATAATCTCGCGTACACCGCTAACACTGCCGCGAAAAGGAAATTGTAAATCCAGCGCCAATTCGCAAGTCCTCGCTATAAATGACGAGCTAACCATTGACGAGCGAATTCGCGAGTTGCATAATGTAACATGAATGAGGAGAAACGAAATCTTAAGCGAAATAATTGAATTGAATTTCGATCTCTTCCACCTCCCTGGAGACGCGTTAGGGGAAATGGACTAGACAGCGACTAGTTAAAACACTAATTCAAAATCGCTCTACAAATCACCGTTGTGGATCAAGCCCGAAAAACCGCGCCATATTCTTAAGAACTACGACGTATATTCTGTAAAAATATCTTGTAAACATAAACCTAGATTAATTCAACAGAACAAACGGAAACGAGGAAAAATCAATCCTCACACATCAGTGCCATTACTACGCAAAACGGTGTGTCACTTACCCCTACCACGCATCGAGCCGAACTGTAAACCTTTATCACGACCACAAGAGCACCAGTTTCATTCAAGCAGCAGCAGTGGCAACGTGATCTCAGCAGTGGTACTCCAATTAGTAGCCACGAGCTCCTGTTCAGCCGCACACGACGGATATTATTTTAGTGATGCATCACTAAACACCACTACATTCTCATTCACGGATGCAATCCCTTGCGACACCGAAGAGATAGAGCCAATAGCAGAAGACCTGCCCATGCAACAAGTTCACTTGGACGATCTTTCCACCACCGCCATAACGCAGTACAAAATTGAGGGTGATCGCGCCGTGTATTACTGCGGCATGCATTCGCATACCTCCGTTGTTGATAATAGCAGTCAACAATACCTACACGCAATAACCAGAGAAGCCTGTCAACTTCTCCATTCATTCGGAACAAATTAGCGACGTGCACTCAATCTCTTCGACTACCCACAGCTTTACAACAGCAGGGAAAATACTCCCGGAAGGCAAATGCGACAGCACCACGCTCTTGGATCCATACGGAACTTGGACGGTAGTAGTCGCCCAAGCCTAATCGCAAGGTCTAGACAACAGTGCAGGTGATTGTCCGCACATTGTCTCAATAAAGAATTCAGCCACACCAACATATTGGGACCCAACTCCAATCAATCACTGTAAATTCCAAAACGCCGACGTCTTATACGACGGCAAACAAACAATAATGACTGACAAGATCAGGAAAGGATCAGTTATATACCTCGTGCCTATAGAAGACATGAATACAGCAGTGGAATTCAGCTGCCACACCAACAAGAAACACAACACGAAATCCGCTGCTCACACCAACAAAAAATCTTCAAGAAACACAACATCGGCCTTACTACGCAAAAGACGATCACCAACTAAGCGAGAAGCAACAACGCTCTTCGCGAGTACGTGAACAAATTCCCCTAAACCTTCAATATCCTTCGAGTGATACGCCACAAAATAACGAACATTCTAACGAAGACGATGATACAGCGAACTTCCGCAAACGATTTTCCAAATGCGTTGAAAAATCGTTTTCCCTGGGAAGGGAGGTGTGACGTCGAACGACCGACGTTTGCCTTCGGTAGTACACACACACACACACACACATACCTTATAACCGTATAATTGTAAGAGTTCAGACTCAAGCCAAGCATGCCATGACCTCCGACCAGATGACCTAAATTCCTAGAAGGAAACAAAGCCAAACACATAGCCATTTGTCATTATAACGACACGCTCCAACCCTATGTGCTCCAAAACGAAACACGAAACTTCCAAACACTTTCCATTGGCCGATCAGTGACGGAAAACACACGGCTCTCCCACAGACACCACGCACTGTTAAACACTTACCCCCGCCACACCGAATTCCTAGAAAGAACATTGCAAACATAGTATAAATAGGGAAGCGCTAAATGCAGTCAGATAGATAGAGTCGTAGCTAGACAGTCGACCTGTCGATTCGTCGATTCGCGAGCAGTCGCCTAACAGGAGTTTGAGAAGACTAAAGTTTTCGGCTCCTGCTCCGAGTGATCACGCTGCACAACCGCGGGTGCAGCTCCGACAGACTAAGTCTTCACCGCGAGCATAACGTGGCTCGTATCCGACGCGTCACAAATAATATTTTTAAGTCGAATTGTATCGTTTAGTCTTTAAGAATATATATTCATTATAATTTTCTCTCTCTTGAACTCATTTTTATTCCACGTATAACTACGAATTCCTTTTTATTATTTTTCGCGAGATATTCTATTATATATCAAGATGCTCTTACAACTTTTATTTTTCTAAAAAAACGGAGGTGCAGATACAGCTGCACAATCATTTCTGATTGAGAGGATCCCAGTGTAAATGAGATACAGTGGTGCAGACACAGCTGCACGGTACTCTCAATTGCGCGCTTGAGCAATACGATACATGCCGCATTCGCGTCGCGATAGTAGAAATTACCATCTAAGTAAGCTCGTAAGCTCTTGTGCGACAGGGCAGGTAATAGCCGCCTTCCTCTTGGTGCCGAACATTCGTTCGTTCATGGCCGGACTACTGCCTCGGAGTGGAACCGAACTACCTGCTCGGAGTGGAAGTTAACCCCGGTCACCCTCTCAATGACGAAGTCACCGACCTATAAGCCTTGCTTTTCCGTGGATTCCCCGTTATAGTCGGACGTATGCGCCGACTGGATAAAAGGGTTGCATAAAAACGACACTTTCAGGATCTGGAAGTCGCTGGCATGATAACTCCTCCGAGACGACGAGCCGGAACGTGACAATATAATATTCCTATTTGCGTGTAGATTTTGGTTATATCTTTTAATTTTGCCAGTAACTCTATTTCTCTAGGGCAATCTACTTCTAATCTATCAATTTGTTTTATTCCGTCTCGATTCACTATTGCCTTGAAATTAGGAGGGGTCTCTTACCTGGTTAAAAATTCAATATAATCTTAGAGGTCGGTTATACTATCACTCGGTTCCGTGGCCTCATCATTGTCTTTCAATTCTATAGTCTAAATTGTTAATTCCAAGAACTCGTCTGTAGTCTTATCTTAGTCTCTCTTAGTACTCTATCTGTAGTCTAGTCGTCTTATCTTTCAATGTCGTTTTATCATGTGTAATGTTTATTCGTGACAACGTGTCAGCGGTCGGGTTATCTTTCCGTTTATGATATTCTATTTCGTGTTCGTGTTCCTCTAATCTAAATCTCCACCTAATTAGCATGGAAGATGTGTCTTTGACATTATGTAACAATTTTAGTGCTTGGTGGTTAGTCCTAATTTTAAACTTTCGTCCTAACAAATACTGTCTTTATTTATAATACTGTCGTTATTTAGCCCAGACTACCGCTAATAATTCTTTTTCAGGCGTCGTATAATGTGTTTCTGCATCATTAAATGTCCGCGATATATTATAAAAGGGATGTCCGTCTTGAGACAATATTGCTGCTAGTCCCTCATTACTTGTGTCAGTAGTTAGTACGAATTATTTATTTAAGTCAAGTTATTCCAGAACGGGTCCCTCACTTAATTTTAGTCTGAGTGTATCAAAAGCTGTCTGCTGCTCATCAGTCCACCTTAAGGTACGTCCTTTTTTTTTAATTTCGATAATGGTGTAATAATGGAAAATTTAGCTATCTCAGCTAGATTTCGAATAAAATTTATATAATGACCGGATAGACTTAAGGACTGTTTAATTTCTTTGAGGTTTCTGGGTGGTCTAAATTCTTTTACAATTTCAATTTTTTTTGATTTTCTTTTACACCATCTTCACTAATAATGTAGCCCAAATATTCTAGTTCAGGTTTTAAAAATTCATATTTTTCCGGTTGTAGTTTTAAATTTAATTCTGTCAGTCGTTGGAGTATCACTGCTAGATTCATTTTGTGTTCTTGCATCGTTTGTCCAAAAATATTTATATTACCGTCAATATATGCGAAGCTATATTTGCCAGTTAGTTCTTTCAGTACTCTGTCCATTAGTATTTAAAAAGTCATTAAAAAGTTAGTTGGGGGCGTTTTTGCGAGAGGCATTCGATTATATCGGAAACGTCCTTCGGAAGTTGAAGAAGCAGTATATACTTTTGAACTTCCGATCATGTTGCATCTGTATCTGATGAATTCCGGATGAGAGATCTAAGGCCTTTTGTGCTTCCGAGTTGAAACAAAATCGTGCCTATGTTTAGCAAAGGTTAAGCGTCCTGGTCTGTAATTTCATTGAGTTTTCTGAAATCTATAATTCGCCATTTTCGTTTGCCTGTTGAGTCTAATATTTTGGACACTACGCAGAATGGTGCGTTATAGACTAACGGATGATTCTATTACTTTTTTATCTAACATTTCGTTAATTTGCGGTTTAATTACATTTCAGTGGATTTCAGATAGTCGATAGGACTTTACATTAATAATGGTGTTTTTGGTGTTTTTAACATAAATTACATTAGTAATAGTGTTTACATTAATAATGGTGTTTTTGGCTTGGTGCTTTTAACATAAATTTGATGGGATGTCAGGTAGGTACAAGGTAAAGGATCTGTGTCTAGAGAAAGAGCTGAACTATAAGAGAGAATTATTTTTTCTAATGGTTCCCGTAATCGTGATTCTACATGATTTATCTGTTTTTCGTCTTTAACGCTTTGATTCTATCAGTTAAACTTGGGTTTTTGATTTCGATTATATCATCTTGAATTTTGTGCTCGCTGTTATTAATGTCACGTACCATCATTGGATTGCTTTCTATCATGGCTCCTTGACACGGCACTCACGTGGGGTGAGGACCACGTTCGTACGAAGCGGTATTCCGTTGTTACCTAAAACAAAAAGGTATTGGTTATAGCATGTCTATATTTAGAGATGAAATGTTGGCCATGTATTCCATCTCCTGGGATAGGGAAGGAATCGGGTATGACATAGAACAGATGTACTTTTCCTGATGTGTTAAATTTAGTTGCGAATTTTGATCTATGAATATCGTTTCCAAACAGAATTTCGTGCTTTTTTTCTATTAGTGGATTTCTGTTACTTCCTGCTTTATCACATTAATACTTGATCCCTTGTCCTTGAGAGTAATTTCGCGGGTGTTTTAGAGAGTTCTCTGTAAACTCCTCCAGTATATCCAGTGGTCATTCTGTTGATTCTGCTTCTTCCACAGTCCTGTCCACTGGCGGTGGTTGTACGGCTATCCTGTTTATATGGTGAGGTGATAGCTTTCCCCGCTAAGGCATCCGAAAATCCTGTCTTTCACTTGCCAGGTGTTTCGTCTGTCCGCATTTAAAACATTTCTTTCTCTGTTTCTCAGCGAGAGGTGTGCCCTGTTACGGTAGATCTCGTCTGAGAGTAGAACGAATTGGTTCAGTCATGGGTCTAAACGTAGTCATGTTCGAATTCCTCATATCCGTTGATCGTAGATTTGATTTCATCGACGATTGATATAAGTTCGTCTATATTGATCTTTAAGTTTTACTTCAATTTCCATTGCTTTTCCTCGCGCTTCCTCCATCATATCTGATTCGTTTGCCATCAGGATTGTTTCAATTTCAGGTTTAATGTTGTTAATACAAACTTGCGTTGCTGTGTTTTCTTCTTCTTCTATTGTTTTCTTCTTCTTCTATTGCTTCTTCTTCTTCTATTCTTCTGTTGAGTGGACTTTTTTTCTTGTTTTGTACAGCACACTTTAATTCCTTGAGTCCTCTTCTAAAGCGGATATTGTAATTATTAACGTTTTCATTGGGTAGCTGCTAAGTGTTGGCTACTTTCTCTCTGGTTGCTGATATCGTTTTTGGTGATGTCACATGCGTACGGAGTGCATCGTATAATTCTTCGAAGCTATTTACTTTAAGTACATGATCGAAAATTTTACCTGTCCAGTTATCTTTTCTACTAGTATCAATTTTGTATATCTTGTGCTTATCGTTGCATTGTAGGCTCGCATCTCGTTTGTCCTGTATAAAATGTTCCATTCCCAAATCATTTTATCCTTTAAGCGTTCTAATCGTACGGATTACCGTTGTAGCTTTGCACATATACTGTTTTTGTCTTCTTTCTTTTCGTTAGCTACACTTGTTCCTCCACTATCGCTGTCACTTTGATCTACGCCTGGTATCATCAGTCGTTTGCTCTACTTATTCCTAGACGTGCCTGGTTGGCTGCTATCGTCAGTCATATAGGCATGAATACGTCAGTCATATAGTTCATTTGCTAATTCTACAATTCCTTGCACTCACATATTATTATTTTCATATCAGTTTTAGCATTGTTTCAATATTTTTATTAATTTCACACATACTCCTATTCATATTGACGGTAAGATCGCCTCTCTTGCCATCGAGTGTTTTGTAAACATGACTATATTGATCCATTTCTCTTGAGGGTGACTGAATTTCTTTGTGCAGATGATAAGTTTTAAGACGTTTCTTTACCTTGGTTCGCATTCCTCAACTTCTCCAATAGACCGTATTCCTCCGTTTTTCGGTCTGTCGTAACGTCCGGCGTCTTGAAGTTTATCTTTCGGTTGAATGCTGAGGATCCTATATATAGTACAAGGAAATTGTATTTCGTATTTTAAGATAAATATTAAAATTATAATAAAAATAATAAAAATTTGTTTTATAAAATGGCTATATTTGAAGTATTACGAAAAGAATACAGTTTAAGTAATTAATAATTTTGAGATTATATGGTGTATTTTAATCTGCCAGTTTTACTGATATTTCAACCGTCATTCCTAGGATTGTTTGCAACAGTGTTTTAAAATATCAAATGTTCAAACGTTTCAAAAGAAGTGTTTTGAAAGGTGATAGTGACAGAAAAGCTGCAATTAATTNTTCAAGTGATAGTGACAGAAAAGCTGCAATTAATTAGGCACTAAAAGACACTCTTCTTGTAATCTTATCTGAAAGTGCATCGAATAGTGTGAATCTGCATGAGACTTACATTGCATTCTACATTGAATTATGCGGAAAATATTTAGCAACTGCAAGTATGCCTGTGATGTTACATGATGATTTGATTCTGCAATATTCGATAGATATGAAAAATTCTTTAATTTCGTTGAAAATATTGTGGTGGTGTGGAGAGAAGATTTTATATTTAGTGCTTGTAAGAAAAATTTATTGAGGATGTGCCATGATTTACTTATAAGATTGTCTAGATCACAGCAAATTGTATTTTGGAAGAATTCTATTATTTTTGCCCAAGTTCTTTCTCTGAGAGGTCCAGTCTTAATATTTTCAGCGAATTCAATTTCGAAAATTGTACAGAATTTAGGTCTGAAAAATCAGAGGAAGATGATTTTGAGCAAATAACTAAGGATGATTATAAGTTAGAGGATAAATCAATGCCAATTGATTGTAATTTATATAGAAAATTTTGGGCACTTCGAAATTTCATTAGAAATCCCAATAAGATATATCTGAAATAGCACTGAAATGCATTTCCAAGAGCAAGTTTAAATTACTGTGTTTTTTTTGTTGTACCTGCATTTACGAATTTTTTTTATCATAAATTAGTTTCACATCTTTTTGTTGGTTTAACATGCTTCAAATGTGTTGTCGGCATTTTACCTTTAAATTGAAAGAACTATTTTGCAAAATAATAGACAAATCAAAAATTATTGGAGTTGCAATTATCCGACTCAAAGTTCAAAAGATATGTATTGCTGCAGTTCCTCATTCTTTTCCAGTATCTCAAAAGCACTATAATATTCAAAGCGTAAGTATTTATAATTTACATATATCTGTACTTTATTATAAATAAATTCACAAATTCTCTTGATAGAATCGCACATTAATAATGAATTATTAGAAAAATGAATTTAAAAGCTATATATGTTTGTTTTCCAAAACTTCCTCGCCAGTGGCTATGAGACAAGGTCTGCTTTCCTTAAATAGTGTTCCAGGTTATTTATATTATAGAATCTCAAAAATTTTATTTTCATGTGAGACACGCGAATTGAAATTTTATCAATTAGACTGGGCAAAGCAACCACGGAGCAAGTGCATGTCTTACTGATAGAAACGCCTCCTAATGGTCCAGCATTTATTGAAACTGTTAAAAATGTATTAAAACGCGAACGCACTGGAATGCTTGAAAAAATGAAGGATATCCACCATTCAAAAGACCAACTCCAGATTCTTGTGCTGACATGGAAAAATTAAGGAAATCAAAGAGACCAAAGTGTAGAATTGGAGATGTTATTGAAAACGATCAAAGAGTAGGAAATATCACATTGGAAAGTAAGTAGCTATGGAAAAATTGTATTCATTTCTTTTCTCGTTTAAATCGTATTCATTTATTTTAATATTACATAATTGAATGTAATTACAGTCTTGAACACACCAAGTTATGAAACTTGTGTCTTGGAAATTCCCTCCTTAAGAACATACTTTGAAAAAGCTATTATGCAACTAGATCCGAATGCAGTGGTAGAAGGTGAATATATGTATCTTTTTATACATTTGTTATATATTTATACATTTGTGTCTTGTTTTTTAATTCAAACGTCTTTAAATTAAACTGAATTATTTCTGCTTATTTTTTTTACACAATAGGAAATGATGGAAATTGCTGGCGAGCAATTAGAGATTATTAGCTAGATGTTGTCCCCATTTTTTTGTTCACGAAAATTATCCTTTTAAAGGAATTGCTGAATATCTCGAAACTATGATTAAAAGAGATACAAAAGATCGTCCAGTATCTATAATACTTTTATTTCATTAATCTATGTTAAATATTTCAATTTATTTAAAAATTTTTAATTTAAAATGAATTATCTTTGTCTCTTAAAAACATTCGGATATAAAATTAGAAACGGAAATGTCTTCACCACCAAAAGTGAACGATCAAGAATTTAACGAAGATGTTTTAAAACAAGAAAATAAACGTGTTGAAGTTGAAAATACGGATATAAAGAGAAGAAAATTAACGAAAGTGATACCTAACTACCTAAAATGGTGGCGAAAGTATCGGAAATTCTGAAAAACGATTGGAAGAAGTTAGCAACCGAGCTTGGTTACACGAATGAGGAAGTAGAGATCAATTTTATAATATACGCAAACCTAACCTAATGGAAACAAAGGAAAGATTACTAACCACAATTTTTACATTTTTTATATTACGTTTTTCCAAGGGAAACAGACAACGTAAGAACAATGTAAAAATATGCTAGAAATTTGGGCGGAAGAAGATGTAGACTTGTCCATGGAGAATTTAGCATATATCTTAGATAGTCTAAAATTCACAGAAGCGTTAGCGGTTTAAAATCTTTATTATTTCGTAAAAGAAATATGAATTGGAATGTACAATTTTTTTCGAAAATGTATAATGCATATACAAAATTTTCTTCGAAAAATAAATAAATAAGTAAATAAATAAATAAATATATATATATAAGTAAATAAATAAATAAATAAATAAATAAATATATATATATAAGTAAATAAATAAATAAATAAATAAATATATATATATATATATATATATGAATGTATAAAGTTCTTTGAAAAAATGTATAATGCTGTACGTTGTATATATGTGAAATAAAATTTTTTAATTTTTTAAACAATCTTTTTCTATTGAATCTCAATCTTAATTTCAGTAGTAAATTACCCTCAATAGTCATACTTCATGTTTCAACAATAATAGCTGCTGTTACAAAATTTCAGTTACAAAAATAACTGAAATATTAATTGAAAAGTATATGAATATGTACTTACCTTTAGGGTAATATTTCAGCAGCTATCTAGAGTAGTAGATTTAGAATAATTACAGATATTGTTAACATGTAGAATATAAAAACTTTGCACGATGAAAATCGGTATGCTCCTACAAGTATAAATATTCTATACATTTTTTTTTAAAGGAGAAATGATTTGGTTAGTTTGAAAATAGCGCGCATATGTTAGGTCGATTGAGTTTCAATATCGCAACATCACGTGACGTTGATAGATCTAAATTCAAGAATCTAAATTCAAGAATCCGTTAAATGCAGTTTCCATTATTTATATACTTAGAAAGACAATAATAAATTGTACAAAAAAGTACAAATAATATGAAGTTTCGAATTAAAATGGTCGTCGGTGCAATTGAAGGATAGTTGGTTTCACATCGGTACATCAAGATCTACGTTACAGCATCGGAATTTTTTTATAATATTCGTATAATTCGTTTCCGGCACGAAATCAATTCGCCAACAAGCATGTTGACAATCTAAAGGTATAGACGAATGTACTTCCTACTTAATTATAAAAAATTAATTTGACATTAGTAATATGTCGTATTTTCGAATTATAGATATTGACTTTGACTCGATTTATGCTTGATGTAAAAGCAGAGACAAACTACGATTAAAACAGCAACAGCTCGCAGCGTGACGCTTGCAACGTGTTTCTTTCCAAATGAGAACTACAAAATTTTGTAAGTTATAAAATATCATTACAAGTATACGCTGAAATAGATTCAGAAGCTTATTTCACAATTGTCCGCAAACTGTTAAACGAATTTCAAAATAACCATTTTCGTCATATATAACATACTGTTATGGGCCCGTAAGTTCGTAAGTAATTACTTGTATTTCTTATTGCACATTCCTACAGCTTACTAGATCGTTCCAGACGCGCCTGCCGCGAATTGTTTACAGAGCATAAATTCGGATTCCAGATGCAAGAAACTCAATCTTCTTAATCATGGAATACCTTTATTTATTTATCTGTTTTAATTGACTCGTTTCTTACATCTAACATAAAAACACATGTATTGGCTAACGTGTAAATGCAATTCGATCGCGGAAAATGTATTGGCTAACGTGTAAATGCAATTCGATCGCGGAAAATGTATTGGCTAACGTGTAAATGCAATTCCAGCGTTTATATTAGGTCGTGGGGCCGCTGTTAATTTACATTCTTCTGTTCTCCTTCCTTCATTCTTCTTCTCGTCGTTTATACACCTTTCGCTTCGTTCCATAATCACTTGAACGGTAAATTCTGACTCGAGTGGTGAGTATTTCTGACCACGTTTCGAAAGATCTCCTCTCGCATAAACGTTCTAAGAATTGGACATTGATCGTGACGTAGGGAACTACTAATGGCGTCGTGTTAAATTGACGCACGTCGAAAAGACGTCAATATCGCGTTTTTTCGACCCTCGCTAGCGATAACGGATTAAGAGCACAGGAGATATGAAACACTGATGAACGATGTCTTGTCGATCAGCCTTATTTCTTGAAGAAGGAAAATTTGCATAAATCGTTGGCTAATGACTTGCGACTGGGGTTATAGCCTTCGGAATTACAGATATAGAACTTAGAAACGAGATGGTCGATTTGTACTTCATTGTCGTATTTTCTTTCGTTGAAATAATATTCTTAATATATTTCTATAATATCTTTTTTTCTATTGCTTCTCGCTATGTATGTTGGCAGTTCATTAAACAGTAACGGCACAAAATCGTCTCCACCTCGATTTCTATTTATACAACGATGTTGTTACTCTGCAGTTTGTGTTATGTTTATTGACAAAGAGAGAACACGGATAGAAGTGGTTGTGGGCGAAGAATGATAGAGGGGTTAATTCTCATCAGTGGAACCAGGTACTCCTCATAATAGTTCTTCGACATTTCGTCTTCGTTCTCTGAAACTTCGAAGCTTCTCCTACTTGTTGTGATTTCGCTGGTTACTTCTAAACAGAGTAACGCGAACTTGTTTTCGCAGGAGTAACGAACTTGTTCCAAAAGCTGTCCAGCAGTCAACAGTGATCATAATCCGTGCGATCCAATCTGCTTGAGTGCCAAACGTCGCAGAACGTATCCATTGGTCTCCTAATTTGTGTGATTCGTGCCATGCCACATTTCTGGCCTTAAATGTCAGACGATCAGTTCAGTGAGAGAGTTATAGCCTTTGTGACAAAATTAAGTACTTCTTATATCATCGATTCCACCGAATCATCGTTGGAAGTTTGGCTACTCTCTGCTATGTATGATTACCTAAAAAATCGAAGAATTTAACAAGGCTCGTTTCTACGAGCTTTCACTCTCTCATTTGCAAGAATTCTTTTCTAGCAAATTTGATAATTTTTACAATAATTATTAAGCACACGAAATGAAACAAAATGGACAATAGTAAATTATAGTCTTGTAAGATCAGCTTACTGTATTTTTTGTATTTAAACTTTCGTACACGTAAGTTTAAAAGCAAGTGAAAGAATATAAATAAATGAGGGAGTTATCTGCAAATTCGGACATTTTTGCAATTGAAGATATAGATCTTTGGATTTTGCGAGAAGTTGTCTTCACTTTCGTTGAATTTCTCCTTCTACGAGTTGAAGAGAACACCCCCATGGAGAATCGGAAAAGTAGTGTTTGGTAACACGTGCGGTATGCTTATGCGATATCGTTTGGAAACATGGTTGAAATAATTTCGTAAATAAATCGGAATCGAAGTGTTGTGAGTTACCTTTATATTACTGATAGGGATACCCCGATCGCCAAGTCTCTCACGATGCTGCCGACATTTTGAACTCTTAACCTGAGGAATGCTCGAAATGTACTCCTCAAGACTGCTCGCATCGCATGTTGATAACAAGCATATTCAGTTCCTC